>AP028424.1:7015980-7116354 GCA_036509395.1 Antheraea yamamai | reverse complement strand
TTTTGATCAGGGTAGACTTTGTTATCGATATAGAAGCCAAAAATAATCTTTTTACAATTTTTGTCTGTCTGTCTGTCTGTCTGTCTGTCTGTCTGTCTGTCTGTCTTTCTGTCCCTGTGAACACGCATCACGCTGAAAGTACTGAACCGATTTTAACGAAATTTGACACAATAATAACTAATATTCCAAGGTTACATTTAGGATACTTTTTGTCCCATAAAACGCAAGGGGTTCTCCAGGATAATGAAAGACAAAAAATTGTAGTTAATGTAACTAGACTTTTTTGCGACACCTTAGTACAAGAGCCAGCAATGTTGGAAGAACGAGAATTTTAGAAAAGCTGGTTCTTTAAAATGAAGATACATTATGCCCTTCCAAACAGAATTCAGAATACCTGGTAGCCGGTTAACGTTGTGTTTTTTAATGCGCATCACACCTTTACAGGTTAAAATTTTGGGTTATAAATAATTCAAGGAACATTTTTTTTCAGTAACTTTTAAACGCTATTAAAAACATGAATTTATCACTGCCAGACAATTTTGTTATTGATAATAATGTGCTCGATGATATTCTTTATAAATAAAATAATTCATTTCAAACCATTTTATTTTTTCCATTGCAAAGAACATATTTCATTTTATTAACCATTATGATATTGAGATTTCACCGTATACACCGTAAACGAAAAACAACGATAAACGTAGACATATGACTCGAGACTGACGTCATCTTGAATACATGCGTCTATAACAGGCGCTTCCACAATTATCGCTATCTTTATCATACATAAAATGGGGTAAAGATATCAATGCAGTTGCAGTATCTAGCTCTAAGTTTCTAAACGTTTTCAAAGCATTCGCCGATTTTAATTGGGGTGTTCATCCATAACATTTAGTTCGTTTATACTTCAATATTACACGCAGTCGAATTGACTATGCCAGCTTTCTTTATGATAGTACTGCTCAGGTTAACCTCTATAAACTTGAAAAAGTCCAAAACCAGGCCATGAGAATTATCGGGGGTTTCATTAAAAGTACTCCAATCCATGTTATGGAAAGCGAATTGAGCATATGTCCGTTACATCTTAGGAGACAATATTAAGCTGGCAAAATTCTATTTCAATTTAAGTCATTCGTAAAGAACGAACTAACTAATGTATCAGAACAACTGTCCACCTCTTTCCAATGACTCTATTGGCGTAAAAGAAAAAGACCACTATTTTTTCTCAATATAAAAATACTCCAAGTCAAACAAGTATAAAACATGAAATGTTCACTTTACACACCTGGGTCGATAACATTGATTTGCACAATATAATTAAAATAAATGTAGATGGTATTTGGAAGCCGAAGCGTCAATATGATGTTGTTAAAATAAAAGATATTTGTCTTCAATATATAAATAAACATTATCAAAATTTTGTTAAAATATACACTGACGGACCTAAAGCTGGTAATTATTTAGGAGCCGCATTTTTTGAGTCAAATTCCAAAACTTTTATGAAATTTCAAATTGATGAAAATATTTCAATTATGCACACTGAATTAATAGCAATTGCAGAGGCCTTATCATTTGCACAATCAATTGAGTCCATTAAGATTGTTATTTTATCCGGTTAAAAAAGTGTTCTTCAACACGTAGCACGACGTACCTCGACTTTTCGAGGAATACCGATAGCCTACAAACACTATTTTGAAGCAATTACTAGGTTTCAAAGCAAAGGACAAAGTAATTGTTTTACAATGGATCTCTTCTCATATAGGCATAACTGGGAATAAAAGAGCTGATCTTTTAGCTAGAGAAGGATCCTCCGAAGGTGCTCCTATTAATATTTTACCAACTTACTTGGATGTATGCTCAGTATTTAAAAATAGCTGTTACTCGCATTGGAAGGAATACTTTGTTGAGCATTCTAAAACAAAACGAATATGGTACAGAACGATTCAGCCATGCCCCTTAAGGTCACCATGGATTGATGACAGTACGATTTGCCATCAGGAAGCAATCACAGGAATAAGATTACGCTCAGAACACATCCCACGTAAAAAGTTCGCCTACCTGATGCGTAAAGTACTATCACCACTCTGCCAGAGTTGTGATCTCATCGATGATGTGCACAACATCCTGACAGAATGTGTTCGAAACGAAGATATTAGATCTCGGCTTAATGCTTCTGGTTCGTTCCACACTGGTTTGTACAATTCGTTATTGTCTGACCCCACTTCGAAAGATGCTAAAGAATTGTACAAAATTAATATAAGCTATTGTTAAGTTTATTGTCATTCCTATTGTTATATAGTTGTATGTCACTTAGGCGATATAGCCGAGAAGGCGACTAAGCCTTCATTAAAAAATAAATAATAATAATATTAAAATTACAGCTATCTTAACATGGTTTGGACATACTTTATTTTATTTACAAAAAAAATAGCATCGGGCACATTATTGTTAATAACAAAAATGTCTGGCAATGATAATTTCATGTTTTAGTAGCGTTTCAAAGTTAGTAAAAAACAAAACATTCAAAAATTATATAAAAATCAATATTTTTGCCTGTAAAGGTGCGATATGCACTAATAAACGCAACGTTTACCGGCAGCCAGGCGCACTCTGTTCGGAAGAACATAAAGATATATAAAAACTGGCTTATTTTCTTTTTCGAAACCGTTGCTAGCTCTTAGACAAATAGATACAGGCAAGTGACATTTGACGCGTCGGGCTCATATCTTTTTAATATTTATATTTTTCTTCAATACAATGGAGTGTGAAAAAGTTTTAATACAAGTTGAAAATAGTTATGATATTATTCAGTGTTTCATTCATCATTATTTTATTTTATGAATACATTTTATCGTTTAATTTATAATTTAACTCTATCAACCTGATATTTTATAATGTAAACTCTACTGACTGTATAGTAAACGTCTACAAAAAAGGGAAAGGAACTTCGTTAGAAACTGGGGGGTCCATAGACCTTTAAAGCTTTTTTTCACATTACCACCAATATATGTTGGTTGCTACGAACGGGTTTTAGGCTTATTTTAAAAGATTTCTCACATACCATCTGGGTATATGTTTGATTGGTGTCTGCAATAAGGTTTTAGTTATATTAAATTCTTTCGCGTTTAAAAATACAATTGGCATCAGTGATAACCGATTTGGTGCAGACGAAGTTGCACGGGTCAGCTAGTTTGATATAAATTTCTACTCAACTGGTTAGCATACTCCGTGCATATGGTAATAAACCACTTATAGAGTGACTTCTTTTTAACCGACTTCGAAAAAGGAGGAGGTTACTATGTTTTTTTTATGTATGTTAATCGATATCTTCGTCAAATGTGAACCGATTTTAATGATTCTTTTTTATTGCTTACATTGCGGAATCAGTCTACGTGTATACAACCGTCTTCAAGCTTGCAGCTCGACATGATAAGTTTAGTGTGGTTATTTTGTAGTGGTTGATAAAAAAACAAAACATTTATGTTGCATTAAAACGATTTGTAATACTGTTTTGCCGGTATGAGTGTTGCTTTGTAACGGTAAAAACTGCAGAATGTTCATATGATACCAATATAGTAAACCTATAGAGATTACTGTCCTTAGTTTTGTTACGAATGTAATAATAATCTAGTTTTAAAACTAAACATAAAGAATTGTAGAGTTTTTAATTTTTTCTTCAACTGATCATTAGGCAAAGGTATTTTTCATCGAAGATTGCGTGCCATACTTACGAGACGAGTTCGCTGTCTAATATTAATTATTATTACTCTTTTTTTGTAATTACAACGTATAATCTTATGGAGCTTATGTATGCTCTGCTTGGAAAATTACGTTAATTATTTTTATAGAATGCTTGAATACGTATTAATTTGAATTCATATAAAAATACTTACATAATTTCTAAAAGACATCTTGCCAGGTCATCCAGTGGTACCCATTGGCGGGGACAGCGTGGATTTGAAAACTTTGATCAATCTGTAACGATGAAATCTCATATTATGAATGTTACTCGTTTTCCTCAAAAAAAATAATTAACTATTGATACTATTACAAGTCATCATAAAAAAATAACAATGAGCGCGTATTTTTACATACAAAAACAATGCAGGTACCTAGAAAGTCGGAGAACTGCCGTTCAAATGCCCTTATATTTTTTTCTTATATATGTTTGAGGGATTTTCAACAGAGAACAATGTTTCAGGTCTACGAGGATTGTCATAAAGTAATTAAACAGTAAAAAACAATTGAAATAAGACAAACAAAGCAATTGGATGTATCTTGAACTGAGAATATGAACTTGCAACTGATATATAATCGCATCAAAGATGGTATCCATCAGTTTAATTCTAGTCGGAATAAATAAGAAGCGGCAACTTGCTGTTACCTACGTGAGTTAAGCGACCGTGTGCATAATGCGATCCTTGAATGATAGTCGTATTACTCAAGTGTGTGTAATGTGTTTAATAATTGAAAAATAAAGACGCTCAAGAATAATACTCCTTCTAGCATTATGTAATTTTATTAGATATTCTGAATAATAGGTTCGATTTGGTAAAATCATACAGATGAATAAGCAGTACGAATATAAATAAAGAAAAATATTTTTGTAATATATAGAAATAGTTAAGTAATATACAAAATTATACTTCTTTGTTTACATTCGTACTGCTTATTCATGTTCATTCTTATGTTTTTAATTGCTATTGGTTAGTATTGTTTAACAGAACGTTTAGAAACTGATAATAATATCACTACATAGTATAAAACAAAGTCGCTTTCTCTGTCCCTATATCCCTATGTATGCTTAAATCTTTAAAACTACGCAACGGAGTTTGATGCGGTTTTTAATAGATAGAGTGATTGAAGAGGAAGGTTTATATCTATAATAACATTCATTAAATGGTGGAGAAATACTGTTATTTTTGAGGTTCTAATGTGATGTTGTAAATAATTACATTTTTTCCGCTTACATTGTAACAAACGCAGGCGGGCCACGGGCAGTAATGAATAAATCAAAACTACTGGATTGATTTTAATCATTTTTTCAGTGAATGATATAGGCTATATAATTTATAGCCGTGCGAAGCCGAAGCGGGCCGCTAGTACAAAATAAATATCAAATCTGTATGATTTAACCAAATCTAACCTATTATTCAAAATATCTAATAAAATTACATAATGCTGGAAGGAGTATTATTGTTCAGAGTCTGACTGAATAATAAATATAAATGGGGAATCCACACATCATTCGTATATAACCATTGAATGACGTTTATAATTTTATATACGTAATATAATTACTCCACAGATTGAATACTAAAAAGTATATTTCTAAAGGACATTTAAGTGTTAATGTGTATTTTGTAGAGTAAAAAAATAACAATAACGTTACTTAATGGTTTTTAAAAGCTATTGAGATCACCGCTAAGTGGTAACTAGACACGCTCGTTATAAAAACTCAATGTCAACCATGATTCGAACTCAAGAATCTATGGGAACCGACCAATGTTTCTTTGAAATTATTTTAACCGGTTACGTCTTGAAATATGCATTTGGTGTGATATTTATAGTTAAGTGGATGCTCCGTCTTAGTCTTATTGTTGTAGAATCAATAAACATTGATATAAACATTATTGTACGTACCAACTAGATTCTTCTTTTAGGGTACGTACATATATGGAATCGAATAAAGAACTGTGGTGTTTATATTGTCTTTTTGTGAAGTGTTAATATAAACTACCAGCTTTATAATACTAAACTTCGTTTTTATTATTGCTATTAATGATATTATAACTAAAGGTACAGGTTACCTGCATGATATTTTGATAAAACAAATGGCGCGATAACGCACACGTACGATGATGCTTAGATACGGGCGGATTGACGGGGCAGTCGTCAAAATAAGCTAACTAGCCAAGTTGTAACAAGGCGCTGTCGAAGCGCTTATGACGTTTCTATATAGTCATTATCATTACATAGTATAAAACAAAGTCCCCTATCGCGTCTGTCTGTCTGTCTGTTCGCGAGAAACTCAAAAACTACTGAACGGATCTTTATGCGGTTTTCACTAGTGGATAAAGTGATTCACGGGGAACGTTGTGGTATATAATTTGTCCAGGATTTGTTTATAATCAGGGCGGGACAACGTCTGCCGGGACCGCTAGTTATAATATAATTGATCGCTATTAATAAATTATTAATCACTTGAGAGATTATCTTATTTAAATTGACACACAATAAGTAATGTCAAAAATACTTTAAAAAAAATTATTAATTCCCATTCGATTTTAATAAATAATTGAACGCGGGAAATATTTACACGTCGTTTCAAAATTAATGAGTTTTGAAAATATATTGGTTGTTTATAACGCGCTTCCTATTTCTACAGTTTTTTACAAAATTCTTTCATTGAATGCTCATTTTCTTCTCGTACTGAGAATATAACGAGATCATCATCGATTTGATCAGTTAATTCTTTTACTTTGCTTAGTTTTTTGTTTTAAAATTTAGTGTAGTGACAGGCCAGTTATTCTAGTTTGTCAACTTCCCAATCTAACTCAATACAGGTACGTACGTATGGCTCAGGGTCAATGCATAATTTTACCAAAACATAATGCATAATTCTATAAATAATTGGTATAAGAATGTGATTTAAAAGGGTTTGAGAGTATATTAGATTAAGTTTTGTTTTAGAAAAAAGGATACGCGACATCGTAGGAGCCAGGTGAATGACCCCATATCTAATAATAGCAACCTGTAAATGTCTCATTGCTGGCTGAAGGCCTCTCGTCGATATAACAAACTCGCTTGATAACCACACCATCCAATGGTATATGTGCCTATATAAGCGATTTGAAACGCCAAGAAATTTTTTTTTTAGTTTATTTGTTTTCCACTATGTAGCTACCACAACGATATAAGAATATTTCAGAAATTATCCGGTTTCCTTACGAGATTTTTTTCTACCGTCAATTTATAGAAGTACTACAAAATAAATTTAAATTTGTAAATAGGTGTATATATAAATTCCCGCACGAGTAATTCAATTATCTATATGTGTAAAAATTGCTGTTGATATATTTTAGATCGATAAACTCTTATAGCTGAGCACAATAAGTAAGTGTAGTTTCATGTAGAACGTTCTATCGAGTTTATTATAATTCGTCACTAGTGGGCGGTGCAGAACACCAAGTTCTGTACTATTTATTAGATCGTCATAAAACTTGGTCTATGTGGATATTTGGATAAGGAGAATACTAACACCTTTACCATAAGTTAACTATTTATTACTAGCTGTTACCCGCGACTTTGTTCGTATGGAATTAAAAAAAAATGTTCAGTGTAAAGAGCGCGGGTGCGCGCGCAATATTGGACAATGCTTCTTTAGTTTATTTTATCTGCGTCGAACCCAATTTTTTAATCAAAGTTACCCAAGTTGTTTCCTATAAAATCAGTTAGTGAAAGTCTCGATCAAATTTGTACAACCGTTTCGGATATTAGCAAGTAGAAACAAACAGGCAGACAAAAAATGTAATTTAATAATGCATATAGTTTCATATCTATGTAGTAAAAAGCTGTTGATGGGATATTACAAACTGAATATGAATGAATATTACAAATAGATGAAATAAATCTACAAGTATTAGATATGGTGTAACTAGTATGGATAAGATTAAAAATGTGTATAACATATTTTAAATATATAAAAACCCAGTGTCATTATTTTTGCCCACCATGAACTTCGAAACAACTCAACCGATCGTCATGAAAGTTGGCATTTATGTATAATTTGGTCCATTGGTATGTGATTGAAGAAAACAAAGTGCAAAGAAACGTCCACTATAATATTTTTAATTTGGTTCAACTTGAGATATAGGATAATTGATAATTCGATTAATGGTGTCAATATTTTGTTTATTACAAATTAAATTATTGTCAATGTTGATTATCATTACATAGTATAAAATAAAGTCCCCTACCGCGTCTGTCTGTCTGTCTGTTCGCGATAAACTCAAAAACTACTGAACGGATTTTCATGCGGTTTTCACCAGTGGATAAAGTGATTCATGGGGAACGTTTTGGTATATAATTAGTCAAGGATTTATTTTTAAACAGGGCGGGACAACGTCTGCCGGGCCCGCTAGTTGTTATTAAGTTTCAGTTAGTAAGTTTCATCAGATTCGAACAGATGGCGCTTTAAATTAGTTTGTCGACAGAAAACCGACTGTTTTAGATATCTCATAGATGTCGCCACGTTTTAAATTTGAATTTCTTTTTCAACTCCCATTTATTTTATGGTGCACCTGTTTTGTTAATCTATTTACTACGTAACCTTGCTATTTCTGTTTATTTTTTTATTTCTTTTTCATGTCTTATGTGTTATCTATAGTTATATTATATTTCTTTTTTATTAAATTTTATTAATTATGTTGATTTGTACTTGACTTTGCCTTCTAAAGAGTTTCTATCGGATCTAATCACTATCGGATTTTAATTTAATTTTCCGTTCTTTATCCTGACAATTTTTTAGACACACTCATTACCCCATAATACCAAATACTTCTCAGACTTTAAATTCAACATCTAATAGCTGAGCCATAGCAACGCGTAGCTGGGCCAGTTAGTAAGGTTATATAATCTCTGTATAGAACCCTGAATTTTATTTTAATTAGGAACTTTATATATCGCCTATAGTTGGTTTATGTTTAAGTCCGATGTTTTATGTTTAAGGAAGTGCAATAACGGCTTCGTAGTGATGGTAAAGTTCGCAGAGTAGTAGCCTGATTATCAAAATTGGCTTTAATCTATATTAGACTTTGTTTGCTAGGAAATAAACTTCATTTTCACTAAACTGCCGACATTTCGTTTTTTAATTGTATAGATGTAATATATAATATTATAAGATAAGAATGAGTATATCACAGGCAGTTTGAAAATAGCAACAGTGACAGAGAAATTGAGGAGTTACTTAAGTTAGCATGACATATAATGAGAAGAGGTGGAAGTCATTTAACAACAAAAAAATTTGAAAGTGGACGGATATAGAATTAGAGGAAGACGGATAAAGATGTGGATGGATTGTGTGAAAAATGATATGTGTATAGAAGGTGTGAATACGGAGATGACGTCTGACAGGAGAGTGTGGAAGAGGAAAACAATTGCCGACCCTACTTATGTGAGGTAGGGTAAGAAGACGATGAAGAGGATAATATTACAGACGATTTATAAATATAGTTTAGATTTATTAAGATAATTTATTGTTAAATAATTAAGTTCTTTATGTGTATCGAACAATTCCGGAGTGGATATGATATTAAAATAAATTAACATGGTCCTACAAAACCACTACCTATTCCCACTAGTGCATTAACTATAATGTTACACAACACTATAACACAGACAATTAACCTAAACTGTACCTCCATACAGCCGTCTGTTTATTTAAGATTGATGTCCAGTAAAACAGCCATTGAGTTACACAGCTATTATGGTGCAACAATCGACTTTATTGTGGCCATAAAATGCGCGCATTATCCCCAGTTCCTTATGAGGATATAGACAAATAAATCAATAAAAGGGAGAGGTGAAGACTTGTATCCGTTATATTCGTAACAGACGGAGTGGAAACATTCGATAAGAAGCCTAACTGTAGATTTCAGGTTCGATTTTCAGTTACTATCCGATTTCCAAAGAAAATAATAGATTTGCAATATTTTATACATTTACTTAATGATACTTTTAACTAAATATATACGTCATAAGAGCTTCGGCAGCGCCTTGTTAAAACTTCGCTAGTTAGCTTATTTTTGACGGCTGCCCAGTCAATCTGCCCGTATCTAAGCCACATATAACTATTTCTTTTTCACCACCGATATTGAGAATATGCCCATCTTACTTCCACATTTTATCTAAGACAGTGTGTCGTTACAATATTACTTTACGTATGTGTGCGTTATCGTGTCATTTGTTTTGTCAAAATATCATGTAGGTAACGTCTCTTTAGTTATAATATCACTGCAATTACTATCATAGCCCTTTTTTATAAAACTCGCGTAGAATATTTCACTTTCTTTTAAATATCAATTTATATAATACAATTCAAGAAGGCTTTTAACACTGACTTTATTCTTCGTTATATATTTACTCATAGGAAGACTTTAGTGTTACGTATACAGAGACAACATTTGCGTTAATTTGTTTAGGCTCAGTTATGGTTACTATGTTATAGGCATTTTACATCTTGAAACCGATATTTTGTGATATCTGCTTTGGGGTCATTCAAGTATTCAAGTAAACACTAAAGGGGGCGGGGCGGTATTTGATTTGTTTATTTTTATGACATATGGGATGGGGGGTCTCGACATATAGGTTTGATATACCAGGTGATTGTTTAGATAGTAGCAATATTTCTGGAGGACAACCTGTACTCGATTCTTGTTCTAAATCGATTTAAAAAATAGGTGCTTAACATTTGACTTAATTATCTAGAAAAATATAAAAATTATACTGTACAGTAGTTTTTGGCACCGGTCTTTGTACTTAGGTTTATTATTTTATTTACACGTTTGTAGCTATACTTTTGAAAATCTTAGAACAAACTTTAACTTATGTTTTCTTGGTTGTTTATTAGTATTTGTTTTGATATTATTACTTTATATCTTATATGTGACCATGAAGTTGATATCCTAGAATATTGCGAGTGTCTAAACAGTCACCTGGTATAAGGCGCGTAGTGTTAACCCCACTGGGCTACCATCGCCCGCTATAATAAAAATGAAGTGTCTGTATGTAATATCAAAATATATATTTTTTTACTGATTGGGTATCAAAGTATACTAGTAAAAAAATAATTTCAATGAACATTTTAGAAGATATCACAGATATAAAGTTGCGCGCAACAAAAAAAGATCTTTGTGTGAACATTCTTACTTATTTTTTGTAACTTTGATGAGCTCTAAATATCAAAGTACCAAAAAGTTGATCTGTATCACTAAGACATTTATCCATATAATTCACCCGAATCCGAGGCGAGTCGATAGTATTTTTAATAGTTTTTATTGTCATGCCACACTACAGTATTATATAGAGAAATTCAATTTCAGGTAGTCCCTATCGTTCACGTAATGATTCAACGTCACCTTTGGGCAGTTAAGCCTGATTTTCGTAGTAAACGCCTTTCTGCATAGTCCGGCGAAGCTGCTATGGCCTTGCTAGGCTAATAGCGTAGTCAGTTCGAGAAAAAAAAAACATTCTCCGTGAGCGTAACTTAGGCTGGCCTTAGTTTCCGGGATAAATAATTAGCAAGACAGTTTCGTACTTTATAGTCATTCAATATTTACTTACACACAACACGTTGCCGTTCTAATACTGCTATACATGTTTATTATACACCGTAGTTTATTGTTTATATTTATATCTACACTTTAAATATTTCAATTAGTATAAAGGGTGACCCTGTTATTGTAAGCAACCTTTAATAGATAATGTTTGGATGGATTTGTTCTAGAACGAAAATGAGAATAGTACGTGTGTGATTAAAATAATTTGTACATATAAGGCGTTACATTTCAAAATGAGCTAAATCCAAATTTAATCGTTCATATAACATGTTTAAATGTTTTTAGGATTTCTAGATTTTACACACCGATTGTAGGTGGTAGAGCCACACTGAAGCTATTACTGGTTTCAGCATGAATGGGTTGGTGTAGGTGGTAGAGCCACGCTGAAGCTATTAGTGGTTTCAACATGAATGGGTTGGTGTAGGTGGTAGAGCCACGCTGAAGCTATTACTGGTTTCAACATGAATGGGTCGATGTAGGTGGTAGAGCCACGCTGAAGCTATTACTGGTTTCAACATGAATGGGTCGGTGTAGGTGGTAGAGCCACGCTGAAGCTATTACTGGTTTCAACATGAATGGGTCGGTGTAGGTGGTAGAGCCACGCTGAAGCTGTTAATGGTTTCAGCATGAATGGGTCGGCTCGCCCGGGGTAGTACCACCCTCTCACAGAAAACCGACGTGAAGTAACAGTGCTTGCATTGTTGTGTTTCGTTCGGTCAGGGAGAACGCCGGATAACCCGCCTCCTTTCCCTATGCTCCTCTTCCCTTCCTTCCCCCCCCCCCCAACACAGGCTGGCAACGCACTTGCGATTCCCCTGATGTTTGCACGTGTCTATGGTCGGTGGTGATCACTTAACATCAGGTGACCCACCTTACCGTTAGCCCCCTATGAAATAAAACAAAAAAAAACCGACAATAGAGTTCAAATTTTGCCGTTCGTAAGGTTTTTAGTTTTTTTTCTATGATTTTCATATTTTACATGTACAATGTTGAAGATTTTGAAAAATAACGTAAATTATTAGGAACGGCCACAATTGGATTTAGATTATTTTGACATGTAACGATACACATATTAAAAAATGGATATTGGTGTATAAAATAACTAGCGGGCCCGGCAGACGTTGTCCCGCCCTAATTATAAAAAAAATCCTTGACAAATTATATATTAAAACCTTCCTCAAGAATCACTTTATCCACTGGTGAAAACCGCATAAAAATCCGTTCAGTAGTTTTTGAGTTTATCGCGAACAAACAGACAGACAGACGCGGTAGGTGACTTTGTTTTATACTATGTAATGATGATAACGAAATGTATATAAAACTGTTTGAGCGGCTAGAATTAAAGTTGGCCTGCCAAAGTCTTATTTCACAGCACAGGAAACGCTTACCCGATTCACACAAGATTTAACAAGAAGCATATACGCTGTTCTATGTCAAATAAAGTCAATAAAAGCTGTCGACTTTTAAACCCGACCTCTTTGACTGATTTTTTTCTTCTTCAGGGATTCTTGAAGGAGGGAATGTGCCAATTTTTTCACAATCCAAAAAAATATATATTACGCGTCTTTTTCCAAATAACTAACTTCTGCAAAAATTGAATAATTTTAATGTTTTGAAATGTTCGTTGTTTAATTTACTACTTTTTTAATAGTTTTATGTACTTCACGGATAAATACAAAAAAAAAAGATTTGAAAATTTATTAAAAGAAATTTATGAAAAGAATATGAATATAAAATTAATAGAAAAATCATCTTTTCTCGAAATTGCCATTGTTTTGTTTTCACTGAAAAAAGAAACTAATAAATTTCGGAAAAGTAGCCTCCAACTTGAAATGGAAAAATCTTTAAATTTTTTTATCGAAAAAAAACCATCACAAAATAACAGTCTGGAAATTTCTGAGGATTTGATTTATAGAGGACCTCAGAATTTGAAAAATTTAGAAAGAAAAATGACGTAATTTTTGTACATTTTTTTTCAAGAAAGTGGAATATAATTGGTGAGACATTAAAAAATTGTATTAAAAAATACTATTCAAAAATGAAAAGAAATGGAACAGTATAAAAAGAAATATACCGGATTTAAATTAAAATATGATGGATTCTTGGCGACAAACGTTTGATGAGTTTTCCAAAAGTACTTACTAAGTAGTACTTTTGAACACAAAATATTTAAAATATTGTGTCCATTCTGTTTTAATTCAATTATTGACCACAACACGCGAGGAAGAAGCCGCCGCCACAACAACAAAAACCTAGATTGCATTAATATTGTGGTATGTATTTCTGAAAAGTACTTTAGTCTTCGGTCTTCTTTAGTCTTGTTTATATTCGGTTTTTAATATACTATATACCTATATTTACAGAGATCTCGTTTGTGGGCGGTACGAGGTATTTCGGTGTAAGCTATGTTCTTCGTTAACGATTTTTTTCGCCTTTCTCTTAGTAAAATAAATATGTCTGGATATAATATTTACCAGCTGTTGATAATAGTCGGCTTCAACTGTTATCTTTTCGACGCTCAATAACGTTTTGTATTCTTTTACATTATATAAGGTACGAGAAAAAATACAAAAGTTCCACACTATAAAGTTACGAGACTACAATGATTTAAAATTAAAGCTCCGTGTACAGTTAAATACATTTATTGCTTAAAGCGTATTATAAATAGCGACGACTCGCTGTCTATCTGTCCGTTGGCTTGCTTAAAATTCGAAAACAATTGAACCATTTTACACAGAGCTTTTTTGAATTATATTCTACTAGCGGGCCCGGCAGACGTTGTCCCGCCCTGATTATAAAAAAAATCCTGGTCAAATTATATACCAAAATGTTCCTCGTGAATCACTTTATACACTGGTGAATCGCATAAAGATCCGTTCAGTAGTTTTTGAGTTTATCGCGAACAGACAGACAGACAGACGCGGTAGGGCACTTTGTTTTATACTATGTAATGATATTATATTCTTCGACCAGGTTTTAATAATAAGTCTTTACCTATGAAATTGCCGTTCTGTAGTACTGGCCATTTCAAATCAAAATAATTTTTGTTTGGCTAAGAATTCTAATTTCAAATTAATTTTATTTTAAAAACATGGAATTCTTTTTCCAAAAGTACTCATTTGTTTATTGATTAGTGTTACATTTTCATCGCATTTCAATCTTTTTTGTCATCATGGATACGTTAAAAATTCGAGTAATTATGGAATATGAGTACCGCCGTGGCAGCAACGCGGCACAAGCGGCACGCAATATCAACGACGTTTACGGAGCTAATACTACAAACCAACGCACCACTTGTTATTGGTTTGCTCGCTTCCGTTCTGGGAATTTCGACCTGAAAAATGAACCTCACTGTCGTCCGAAGACTTTGGTCGACAATGACGAATTAAAGGCGATTGTGGAAGCTGATGATACACAATCTACGACTGAATTAGCAGCAGCTTTCGACGTTAGGGTCAAAACAATATTGGTCCATTTGCGTCAAAATGGCAAGGTAAAAAAGCTTGACAAATGGGTGCCACACGAACTCAATGATCGCCAGCGCGAAGTACGCGTCGAGACGTGCCTTGCACTGCTCAACAGACACACAGATTAAGGAATTTTGAACCGCATTGTTACCTGCGATGAAAAATGAATTCTGTTTGATAACCGCAAGTGCTCAGCAAGTTGGTTGGATCCTGGTTCAGCACCTAAACAATGCCCTAAACGAAAACTTACCCCTAGAAAAGTGATGGTTACTGTTTGGTGGTCTAGCGCCGGTGTGACTCATCACAGCTTCTTACCAAACGGGGTGAGCATTACTGCAGATATGTACTGTGAAGAACTGAACACAATGATGGAGAAGCTGGCACATCTCCAACCAGCATTGGTCAATCGCTCGTCTCCGCTGCTCCTGCACGACAACGCGCGACCTCATACTGCACAGCAGACGGTCTCCAAGTTGCAAGAATTGGGGTTGGAGGTTCTCCGTCATCCGCCCTACTCACCAGACCTTGCACCTACAGACTACTACTTTTTCCAGAATTTGGATAACTCATTGACGGGAAAAAAATTCAATACCCGAGAGGCAGTACAAAATGCCTTTGAAGAATTTGTTGCCTCCCGTCCAGCTGATTTCTTTAAGAAGGGCATCAATAAACTGCCACTGCGTTGGCAAAGATGCATTGATTGCATGGATGATTACTTCGATTAATACAAATAAAAAATACATGAAAAAAATTTGTTTAAATTTTTTCATACAAAACGGCAATTTCATAGGTAAAGGACCTAATATATGTTTTGTTACATTGGGTATAATGAATGGAACAATTTATTTAATTACTAGCGGGCCCGGCAGACGTCCCGCCCTGATTATAAAAAAAATCCTCGACTTATTGTATACTAAAACCTTTCTCATGAATCAATTTATATACTGGTGAAAACCACATGAAAATCCGTTCAGTAGTTAGACGCTAAGTGCCGCTGGTATTGATTCAAGAATTAACCATTTCTCGCACGTATATCTAGCGTTACTTACGTATATTATAATCTATATTAACTGTGGAAAGAAAAATGATTATTGTTTATACAGAAATTCTATGAGCAAAGTATATTTTGTTTTTTATTATTATTTTGAAGTGAAAACTTCTATAGGCGCGTTAAGCGGTATTTTTGGCAGGAGATAAAGTTATGATTTCGCGTCATGACATGTTAGTAAGCGTAACTGACCGTATTGCGATTGCGTGCCTAGCGTCAGACTAGTGACGCATATTATAGCGATATGTAATATTGATATTTTGCATTGAGATTGTGCAGTCCATCATATGTTTGATTACTTAATAAACTGTATAAAAATGTATATCATTATTGTTGGTGTGCCAATAGAAGTGAAAACCAGACTAATGATAATAATTTCGATTAACAAATTATGAATATTAAATAATTAACACTATAATGAATTTACGAATTAAAACAGAACACAGTTATTCCATTATTTTGGGTGTTCACTTCTGTCGGCGGTCCTTATGATTGCCATGACCTTTTTAAGTCTATTTTCTTCTCTTTTATAAAGACGATTAACAACGCAGATGAAGTCGTAACTAGATGATACCTCATCTAGTATTATATAAATTTTCAGATGATTTTAGAAACATATTGGTACGACGTATGGTATATGATTTCTTGGAAATTTCACTGTTGAGTTTAGTATTTTTATTGCAAACGGCACATTACCTTGTAGGTATATAAAAATATATCACAAGAAATTATAAACATTCGAACATGGAATTTCGTCATCACAGGCTAAAGATATCGCGGTCACTACTAGTTTGAACTCATTGAACTGCAGTCGAGGAAAACTGGTTCGCCACCCTTATTTACAGTGTTTCGACTTACGAGTTTTATCCACTGTAACGCAAAGCTCTTGGAATTGCATGTCGTGTTGTATTTACACGACAGTTGGATACGATCCAGTTATTTCAAACTTCATCTCTTTAATTATCTCAATTAATCATAGAATTTTTTTAGTACAAGATATATGATATATCAATGTTAGATTATTAAAAACGTTGATGAGAAATATGTTCTTATAATAAGTTTCAGAGAAATATTCGGCAAGTTTGTCACGGTGTTTTATGTATTGCTTCTCCTTCGCAACGGGACAGGGTTATTATTGAAGTGAAAACTGCTTTAGGCGCGTTGAGCGGTAGTTTTTTGGCAGGAGATAATAGATATATAAATATTATAGTGGACGCTACTTTGCACTTCCGCTTGGAATTGATTGAACACTACTACGTCTAACTGCAACAAAAAGCAAATCAATTGATCAATATCATTACATAGTATAAAACAAAGTCCCCTACCGCGTCTGTCTGTCTGTCTGTTCGCGATAAACTCAAAAACTACCGAACGGATTTTCATGCGGTTTTCGCCAATGGCTAGAGTGATTCATGAGGAGGAGGAACGTAGTATATAATTTGTCAAGGATTTTTTCATAATCAGGGAGGGACAACGTCTGCCGGGCCCGCTAGTATATGTATATATTAAATATACAATATATCATTAACTATACAATATATAATTAATATAAATATAATAATTATCAATGAATTAATTAAAATTATGTTGCAGATTGACGTGTAATCAGGACAATCAATTACACGTGTTTCGCTCCATCACGGAGCAACTTCGATATATCTAGATGGTTTTTTTTTTAACTTTATTTTTGGCAACCAATCTTTTAGATTATTACTGCCATTGTCGAGTAGTTAATAGTATTACAAGTTCTTCTCCTATTCCATTTTCGGCAACCAGTCTTCTAGTAGACCATTGCCGCCATTGTCAAGTGAGTATCGACATTACAAGTTTCTTGATATAATTTCAATCAGTGCCATTGTCGAGTAGTTAATAGTATTACAAGTTCTTCTCCTATTCCATTTTCGGCAACCAGTCTTCTAGTAGACCATTGCCGCCATTGTCAAGTGAGTATCGACATTACAAGTTTCTTGATATAATTTCAATCAGTGCCATTGTCGAGTAGTTAATAGTATTTCAAGTTCTTCTTCTATTCCATTTTGGCAACCAGTCTTCTAGTAGATTATTACTGCCATTGTCAAGTGAGTATCAATATTACAAGTTTCTTGATATAATTTCAATGAACTAACAAGATGGTGGCCATCTTGTTAGAACCTTCCATGGAATTTTTGTGGCATCTCAGAATTCATGGTCCGTGGCATTATTTTCCATTCACTTCACTTATGCACAATTAACAAACTATATCACATAAAACATCACCAATTTTACACAATATAGAGTCAAGTAACACAATATTATGAATAAAAAATAAAATCCACTACATGACAGACCAAGATCCCGCCAAAAAACCATCTAGATGGTTATATTGTATAATTAATGATATATCTAGACAGTTGTATTGTATAATTAATGATATATCTAGATAGTTATATTGTACAATTAATGATATATTGTATATCCAGCCCATCATTCGTTTGATGAAATAATAAACTGCATAAAAAAGTATATAATTATTATTCGGAGTGTCAATACACGTGAAATGGAGACTAATGATAATAATTCCAATTTACAAATTATGAAGTTTAAATAATTCACACTATAATTAATTCAAAAATTCAAAAGACAACACAGTTTAAATCCCACAGTGTTGAGTTTTCACTTCTGTCGGTAGTCCTTAAGACTGCCTTGACTTTTTTTTTTTAATATTATTCCTGTGCCGTGACATTCGACTCTGTAACAGTACAAACAACAGGTTTAACTGTGTCGTGCGAAACGCAACATGAGACTTATCCGAATATGCGTAGTTACTGCCTCCAACATTTAAGGTAGGGATCGCACGCTCGAGCCATTTGCATCTTAAATGCAGATCTTGTATTTCCTTTTTTATTTTCACGCCAGTTCTCTTGTTGAAAGACATTACATACCCCATTTCGTGGGACCGGTTGGTGGTAAATTCGCATGGTTCATCACTTCAATTTACTGTATTTCTTTCCTGTTAATTTAGCATATATGTCAATTAACAGTGTAGTTCATTTGTAATAAAGGAGGTTTTAGTTTAATAATATAATTTGTATATAATTTTATTTGTAAATAATTTGTACGTATAATAATAATTTGTATATGCTGCATGCATCTGAGTGCTGGGCTACGAAAGAGACGGATGAGAGAAAATTACATGTGGCAGAGATGCGAACGTTAAGGTGGATGTGTGGTGTGACTAGAATGGATAAGATTAAGAACGAGTATATCAGAGGAAGTTTGAAAACAGCACGAGTGACAGAGAAGTTGAGGAGTAATAGGTTAGCATAGTATGGGGCATGTCATGAATAGATACGAAAACCGCGTAACTAGAAAAGTTTTTAGTATGATGGTGAACAGATAAGAGAGAAAAACCAAAAAAGGTATGGATGGATTATGTGAAAAATGATATGTGTGTAAAAGATGAAATTTGGTAGGTGGTAGAGCCACGCTGAAGCTATTACTGGTTTCAGCATAAATGGGTCAGCTCGCCCGGTGTAGTACCACTCTCTCACAAAAAACTGATGTGAAGTGACAGTGCTTGCATTGTTGCGTTTAGTTCGGTCAGTGAGAGCGCCGGAAAACCCACCACCCTTCCCCCTTTTTTTTCTCGAACTGACTACGCTATTGACCTAGCAAGGTCTTAACAGCTTCACCGGACTACCTATAAAACTTGCTCCATACGTTCGTTATATTTAATAACCACGTACACTTGTACCCATATATGTATATATATACTAGCATGCTGGGCGGACGTTGTCCTGCCTTGATAATAAAAACAATCTAAAATTCAACCACAGCGCCACCTACTGGGTCCAATTGTGAATCTAAGCTATTCTCGTATCCACTGGAACTCGTACACAAAATTTCATCAAAATCGGTCCAGCCGTTTAGGAGGAGTTCAGTGACATACACACGTACAGAAGAAAATTATATATAAAGATAATACACAGCAATCACAAACACATATTCAAATACAGACCATTTTCAGGGCTACATCTATGAACCAATCACAATGAAAATTAACAGTCAGGTAGCCTGGACATGAAAAAGGCTTAGGCCACTCTTCGTCCGGGATATACCTACAACATGCAAGCAAATCCTGAGAAAGAAGTATTCCAAATATGATTGAATACCTAGGAATAGTATGGAAAGGCGAACGTTGAAATATTCTTTTTCTAATAGTGACTAATTAACGAATAAAGTTTTTTGTTTCATGACTAGATTTAATTAAAATATAGTAATGTACTAGAAAAATAATTTCAAACAAAATAGCACAAAAAATGTGCAGATAGTAAATGGAGCGCTGTTTAACTCTTTTAGATTGCCAATTTGGACATGTAGACCATGGACTACGGACTAAAAACGAGTTACAGATAATAAAGGTATAGTTATTACTCTTGTAACTGTAAATATTAACTTAGTATATAACTACAAATCCTTTTTTATTCTCATATATAGGATTTATAATTTGACCTTGATAGCAATTTCAAAATTATTATAAATTAACGGGCCCGACGGATGTTGTTCCGTCCTATAAAAAAAAAACCTTGACAAATTATATACCTAAATATTCCCCATGAATCTACTAGTGAAAACTTCATGAAAATCCGTTCAGTAGTTTTTTAGTTTACCGTGAACAGACAGACAGACGTGACAGAGGACTTTATTTTATAATACGTAATGATATACTGGACATTTAGTCCAAAATGCTGCAATAATAACGGTCAATTCAATTCAAAGAAGTTGTATATATTATGTGCTCGATTTATTCCCATTAACGCATTCGCAATTCATTCCGGTATGATGAAAATACAGAGGTCGCAGGAACATAAAAAACAAATCATAAAATCCCGGTTGCCAACCATAGCTTGTTTTTCCTTTATAGAATTAAAATAGAAAGTATTTTAAATAATTTCCGGACTGACCTATATCGATCGAGGCGATGGACAAAAGATGGATGATCAAATTTTTTCTATGAACGTCCACGGTAAAATGAATCTAAACATATTAACATAAGGATAACATTCGATCGCTTATCTACAGAACGGTCAATGTCTGGTACAATATTTCATATAAATCACTTGGTCAATGCTCTGATTGAACATCTTTGAACATGTTTTAAGGTCATAAAGTTGTTAGAATAGTTATGGCCCTAGCTCAGAATGTTAGTCTCGGTTTAAATTATGGTATGCGCTTTTTTGTAATAGAGAACGATAATGGTGCCGAAGAATAAAATTCCTGACAATTCAAACTATAGTATACTTTTATGTATTTACAAATTGACATAGAGTTGAATTTGCCAAAATCTCACCCGAACAGTTATTTTTATGTTCCATCATATACATGCTACAGCTAGCCCATTTACACTTAACTTGTTACCATCTTAAGGTAAATGATAATTTATTTTTTAATTAATTAATATCCTATAAGATTGTGGTTCTAAGCTCAAACTTATAAATCTATATGTATAATGAATATGGTTAGTTTGCTGTTCAAGTACGTCAAAACTACGGACGTATCCTATAAAGGCATATGATCCATTCAATGCGGAATTTTTCGTAGTTGGTTCTAGATTGCTTACTTTTTTTCAATTGGTTCCATACCATTTTTTACTGTCCATAAAAGCGAGCGATAATCAGTCATGAATAAATAAATCAAAATAACTCGTCATATAGACGGCAATTCAGTAGTTTTAAATAAAACATATGTCATTAGGAATGAAGAATTAAAAGAAAATTTTTTTTTTTTGGTTTCTTATTTATATCAAGCACTTCAAACATCGTATATAGTGCTAGTACAATAGCCTACTCTTTGTGTATTAGCTGAATTTATCACATTCATACAGCTAACATCGTCGTGAGCATTCAAGTCTAATGCGGTCATTGATATAAATCATCATTTTCAAGTGCAAGTCTATTACAGGGCCAAATGCCTGGTGCCGAACTATTGGTACTATTCGTGAGCACAATTTAGAGATTTTATTAAAACTTCTCGTATGGGGTACAATTATATACAAGCGGGCACCGCAGAATCTACTAAAGGGAGGTTGATTGCGTGAAGTACTTGTCAAGTCCGATCAGCTATTCAGGATAAGCCCTTAGACTGGATATCGGTGAGGAATGCAATTTATATGCTGGTCTACTTCTAGTTTCCCACTGCGGAAGCAAAACTGGTTTGCCGTGGGATTCGGTTTTATGTGGGGATAATTCATTTGGCGGTTTGCAATATGTCCGTTAAAAATTTGCTCACCTTGTCCCCTAGCTCAATGAGGCGCAATACGAAATGTATGTTTGCTACGAGCCCCTTCATCCGGAGAATAAGATTAATCGGTCATTGTAACAAAAACCGATCTTCTACCAAGGACATGTTGAGGAACTCTAATAAACGAAGCTTGAGGGCATCTTGACCATATCGACCAACCAAAACACACACACACACACATGAACTACAAACTGGAACTTCACGTTACCGGAAGTCTCATTGGCGAATTTTGCCATGTACCATATGTTATTAGTACGCCAACGAATCCAAGTTAAGCGTGTCCTTAATTATTCGCTTTAGTGCAATCAATGGTCACCGGAAAGTCAGTTTCATAGCTTTGTAATCCTTATACAGTTCTCTGGGTGCTTTATATTATACTAAAACGGAAATAAATTGTAACTGCGCTGTCAGTACACTTGTCGTTTGACTGGCTGACTCCATACTCGAGGGATCGTAACGTCGCAGATATGCGTTACGGTAGCTGGCAGTAATAAAGTGGAAGCACTTATTGACGTAGGCAGATATTTCAATTGTACCATCTAACACCTAAACTTGAACAATGGTGGCCGCTCGGTACTTCTCACGATCTATTGATTTCAGAGCCCATCATAGGGGATACCCTTGAGAAATCCTTAAGACCAGCCACTCCAAGGTTTTGGTGGAAATATCGGAAGATATGTAAAAATACTTGTAAGAACTTTCATAAACTGAAGGATCTTCAATACAAAAACAAGGTGTGCTATTACATGATTAGTGTAAGAAATTCTGCTATCATAGAAAGTGAGCAGTTTTAATATCATGCTTCATTGTTCCAACACTTCACCCTTTGTGTTTGCCGTTGAGTAGCCTAAGGCTGTAGACTTGTAGTGGTAGTCCTACGAAAGTGACGAGGTGTGTGCCCGCCCCTTTACCAAAATCATGGTTATAACTATAAAATAATTCAGAATCAAGTGAACGATAAAATGGACCCAAAGACCAACAGACTAAATATATTAATATTGCATATTACAGTCGTCATATATCATTTCGTTCAATCATGCAAAATAAATGTATATATTATGTACTATCTAGTCTCATAAATAATATAACGGTGTATACATGTATATTAAAATGATGGAAAAACATTACACAAACGGCTTAGAATTTGGAATTGCGCCACATAACAACGACTGAACTTCAATCAGCTCGACACGCATAATAATCTCATCTCGAGTTAATAAGAAAACATAAATCGAGCAATTCAAAACATGGCGGTAGTGCAATAAGGTCGTCGCTTCATTCTGACATGACAATAGATACACGGTGGACGGACAAATGTTTTAAGGTAATTATGTAATAATTCACTGGGAACAGTCGCTATTTTAGTTTTCACTGAAGTTAATGGCGACTAACATTGTCTACAGTGTGATGTATTTATTAGTTATAGATATATAGATATATATATATAGATAGATATATATATATATATATATAGTGTAAATAGAGTTCTTCTGAGGTTTATCACGTCAAACCCACTGAACGTATCGGCATAGTGATGTAACAATTCGATGCGGAACTTGTCGTAGATGGTTCTAGGCTATTTACTTTTTGTTTTCCATTGACCCTTTGCCATAATTTTAATGTCCAACGAAGCGGGCAGAAATGACCATGCTTGTGTATATATCATGATAATGCTTGATAGTTGATCTGAATTCAATAGTTAATGTTTCTCTGTTAATGCCCCTCTCTGTGCATTCACTAAAAACGAATGTAACTATGTATGTTTTGTAAAAATAAATATCATGAAAAGATAAACCAGATTGAGTTTCTTGCTGGTTCTTCTCGATGATTGGGTAGTTTTCCGAAGCGGTTTTCTAAATTAAATAAAGTACTTTTGATTTTGATTTTTGACAATGTGTATGTTTTATGAGATATAGAAAGCTTGAAAAGTGCTTGCTAATTTGAATGAGAAATATTTTAAAATTACACATAGAAAAATAAATAATAATATTCATTCTAATTGTACTTCAAAATCAGAATACCATTAGTGTGTAACCAAATGAGAAGCTAATCGTAATTATCGTAAGTTTGTGAGGTTGGGCTTATTATTTCTTATTTTATATTTGTTGTTGGGTTGTATGTAGTTAAGTTTATATTAATTACTAGCTGTGTCCGCGACTTCTTCCACGTGGAACTTTATGTAAAAAACAGTGATTAATAAAGGTCATCTGAATGTATGACGTCCATTTACTTATCTACTTTTCTCTTGTACTTACGCCGCGTCGTCATTAAAATTACAATAACTTTTGATGGAGTGGACCGATTTTAATGAAACAAAGACTAAGTTACTCCCAAAGATATGCTTTATGATTTTCTTGTGGTTTTATTGTGAACTCAGTACTTTATCAGTAATGCGTGTTCATACAAACAGACAGACAGACATTTCTAAAAATGTATTTTATTACTTATTCCTGCAAAATTTTTTTTCACGAAAAGCCAAAACGTACAGACACGTTAGATTTACATTCTTATTATATGTATAGAAGAAGAAGATATGTTTATTTATCTTCCACGATAAACTACTACGATTTTTTATATATAATTATACTCAGTCCGAGAGCTATCTGAGCGTGCAACATATATACGTATTATATAATGTAATACTATATACTAGTATTATATATTATATTATATAATACTCCTAAATTTTTACAATTACATGAAACTAATGTATGGTGTCATTTATAAAGATACTGACGCATATATAGTTATAGGTGATCGTTAGTAAATTCTACAATTAACAATTATAATGCTTCTCACTTTTGTAAACATAAACAATTAATTAAAGTATATACATAAACTCAAGGTGCACACTTAACGTCTTACAGTCGGCACACAAAAATGAATGCATAATTTTGGATTACGCAGTCATTGAAAATAATCTCGTGTCGCTTACGGCCTTGTAAAAGCAATTTTAAATCATTCAGGTAGGGTTGAATTTACAAAATCATAAGTTAATCGCATAACTATAAACACGTATGTATATTGGGGAGTTTTTGTTGCCGGTTTTGAGCGCTACTTTTATTCGAGACTGCGTGTCTTGGGTTTTTATATGCCAATGATTATAATACAAAAATATTTCTTAGCAATATTGTGTTTTCGATCAGACAAAATATTTTTATTAATGGAAAGTATTACATCTAGAGAGGAAATAGAGAAGGATGAGGTAGAGAGGGCAGTAAACATTTTTATGTGAAAGAAACTTACAAAGTCGGGGCCAATCTTTAAAAATATTTCAAACTTTCTTTAATCTCAGATACCAGGCAATCTGGAGTTCATTCGACCGATTCTTATTTATAGAAATTAATAAATATGGGCTTATTCATGTAGAAAATAGGACCAAATTTTTCTTTCACAGTAAGACCATGTAAGGAAACAAAGTGGCAACTAAATAACTGAACATCGATTCTATAAATATTTTTTTAAGTCTCCCTACTAGGTTTTTTAACCCAAAATATTCGCTCTATTTCATACGATTTTAAAAATATTTTCTTCCATACAAACCTTGTACCTGATAATTACAAACGCAACAGGATTTTTTTTTATCGAATAGGTACACCCCTATGAAGTGATGTGCTTACACACGTTCAGCAATTTATTTTTGTTTATATATATGCAATAATCGGTGAGAATTGTCTTAATATAGAAATGCGGTCTTTAGTTAATATTGAAGATCCGATTATAATGAAGCTTATAACAATAAGCTACTATGCAATAACCTAATAAGCACTACGTTTCAGGAATTCGGTATCTTAACTCTGTCCTCCCAATATATTCTTGATAATTTAATGTATGTCCGCAAAAACTTAGATATGCTGGATCCGGTAAAAGACCAGCATAATTTAAATACTAGAAACAGCTACAAATTGGTCATTCCATGCTTCAGACTCACTAAGTCCAAGAACAGTTTTTTTAAGTAATAGTGTTAGGTTTTATAACAAAGTCCCAAAACACATTACCGATTTGCCGGATAGTGACTTCTAGAACCATGTCAAGCGGGTTTTAATATCCAAAGGCTATTATAGGGTGGATCAATACATGAACGATTATGACGTCTGGAAATGACGCCCCTCTCTGTACATCCACTAATAACGAATGTAAATGTTTGTTATTGTAAAAATATATAACATAAAAAGATAAACCAGATCGAGTTTCTTGCCGGTTCTTCTCGATGACTGGGTTGTTTTCCAAACCGGTGGTAGCTTTGACGTTCATAAGCGCCTTCTCAGGGCCTAAATTGAATAAAGTATATTTTGATTTTTGATTTTGAATATAAACCTCAGGTACACATATACGTTTGTAATAAACTATTCTCTACATTCATAGTTAATACATAAATTTATTTAACAAAAAGACACAATCTTCTATTGCTCATAAACCAGCTACTAACACTATAAATAATTGCGAAAGTAACGTTGTCAGTCTGTTTATTACCTTTTCATGACAAACCTATAAAACGATCGCAATAAAAGTTGATATTAAATTAGCTTGTCCTCTAGCGAAGAGCATGGACTCACTTTTACTTTTCATATCAAATATAAAGAAAAACATGCAGATGAAGTTGTGTAAAGAGACTAAAGATATAAAGAGATATTGTGCGTAAATAAAAAAAAAAATCAGTTGTGTAATAAATCTCAAATAGGTCAACCAACACTGTCCAAGATTTTGTTTGGACAATTCCAATTACACGTAAGTTATATTATAATATATTCTAGTACGTTTGTTCGTTGTAAACAAGAACAAACATTATTGCAAAACGCAACAATGAGCACTCTAAAACGATCATAAGATAGGAACAGTTAGATTTATTTCTGTCGAAAGTACACTACGAAAATAAATGGCCTACTCCCAGCTGTGAAGTGTCAAAGACTCGGGATCGAACCGGGTTGTTGCCTCTAGCGAAATGGGGCCGGTTGTGCTTCCCGTGTCGAGGGTGCCAGGACCGACGCCCTGCTGCCAACATGCTTTTTCGAAGAAATGGGTGTTTATCTATTACAATGCACTGTAATTAGTGCCGCTACCTTAAAACGAGGTAAATGGGTTGCCAATGAACATTAATGTGCGATGAGAGCTTAAACATCTTACATCCGTTTATCCGGTCACAGCTTTACAAGATATTAAGGGGTAAGGGAGACAAAGATGGTACCATACTAAGCTTAGAAAGATGTGAATACAATACTGAACTTAAATATTTGCGAAAGTGTTTAACTGCGAATCTAGAGTAAGCTATGGCTAACAATTTGTGGCTACGCATATATAATTCATAATTAATTTTTATAGCTTTTTACGTATATCTTTATATATAAATTTCTTCTGTACGTGTGTATGTCACTGATGTATGTCACTGAACTCCTCCTAAACGGTTGGACCGATTTTGATGAAATTTTGTGTGCGTGTTCCAGTGGATCCGAGAATAGTTTAGATTTACAATTGGACCCGGTAGGTGGCGCTACGGTTGGCTTTTAGGATTATTTTTAAATTATCAAAGCAGGACAACGTTCGCAGGGACCGCTAATGATTTTTTTAGAGAAAATTATACAATTCGATCTCTATTGAAATCAAAATTTATGGCTTTACTTATATTAATATGTAGTAAGACGAGACCACGTCAATTTTGCAATTTGGCTATTTGCATATCATAAAACTCACATGCACTGCGTTCTACTGTATATTGTATAGATATTTAAAAGTCTATGACGATTCTTGCGACCTCATGACACACGAGATATTACTCATATGCAGGAAAATCACCCACACGTACCTCGCATGTTACGTCCAATAGTTTGTTTATATCGGCCCGATCTTCGGGTACGGTACAAATTACTAGAATTATATTTCACTAGCTGTTACCCGTAAATATGCCCGCGTGGATTTTAGCAAACAATTGTCGTTCAATGTATACTTATGCGTGGGGCGCGCGCGTTATTTATTGTTGCTTCTTTGTTTTAATTTATTTGCGCTGAATCATATATTAAAAAATATATAAATAGGCTAAGTTACTCCTTATACAAAGAGCTATATGCCAGTGAAAGCCAAGTTAAAATCGGTCCAACTATTTCGGTGATTAGTTGGAACAAACAGAGAGAGACAGACAAGAATTTTAAACACGGGGTTTTAATCATAAAATCCTTACTAATTACTTGCATATTCATATAGTAAAAAGCTGTTATTTTGACAATAGAAACATACGCCTCAATTATACTTATTACCATAAATAGATTAACTTATACTGATAATATATGTATGTGAAGTTTTGAAAGAGGTTTCGGTTATAGATTTTCCGTATGTTTTGTCTCAAATTTATGTTTGAAATTCAAACTTACTAAAACATATTTATTACATGGACAGTGTAAGATGAATATGGTGCCATCTGCTTTAAAAATATACCAACATTATGACAACAATTTTTATATCATAGGAGGCAAGCGAACAGGCGGGTTACCTGATGTTAAGTGATCACGGCCGTCCATAGACACTAGAAACACCAGGGGAGTCGCAAGTGCGTTGCCAACCTGTGTTTGGAGGGAAGGCGTAGGAGGAGTGGGAGTGGGAAGGGGAAGGGAAAAGAGAGGGAAGGGAAGATGGGCCTCTGGCGCTCTCACTGACCGAACGAAACGCGACAACGCAAGCACTGTTACTTCACGTCGGTTTTCTGTGAGAGGGTGGTACTACCCCGGGCGAGCCAACCTAATACCGAATCGAATAACGAAACCGAGTACCTAATAGTTTCAGCGTGGCGCTACCACCTCCAAAATGAGATAAGATAGCTTTTGCCTAACCCTTATTTTTAATATTATTATTTGTTTATAAGATATGGTATTTTAACAATAGTTATTTATATTATCTATAAAATTATTATAAATACATACAAATATATATATATATATATTTATTTTTTATACATCTACATATAATATGCAATATATAAAATGCAATTTGACAGATTATTGTCGCTCGACTATAAACATTTTGTGTTTTAACATCGTTGTAATGTTGATATTTTAAATTTATTACGGTTCGCTTATTTATTCCTCTTGTGCCATCTATCGGCAATACGATAAAACACAAGATTACATGATATTGTTAGTCCTTATCTTTTTAACTATAAGATATTTAAATTTTATTACAAGCAATCCACGAGTGTTGAAATGCATCGAGGCAACAAAACACTTTAGAGAACACAACGCAGTGATAACTGGAAAGAAAATGGATAAGAGCCAGCGTAAATCAAACCAAAAATACGCAGTGCTAATTATAGATTTATCTCTGGTAAGACTTGTTAATGCTGGTGACTTGAAGTGCCTTCGACCGACCGACCGAGTGACCTATATCATCGCGAGACTGGCCGAAATATTCCGGTTAAAATAGAGAACGTATCACAGGTTTTGAGCAAAATTTTGTTCAACAAATTTCATTAAAGTATGGATTCCTAATTACTTACTTCCCATTACTTAGAAATGTGTACTTAATTGGTTTTGGTTGGACAGGCTCGTTCAACCAAACAAACAAACAAACTCTTCAGCTTTAGCTTTTTTTCTTTTTTAGATACTTACATAGAAATTATTCTACATATAACGAAAAACTACATGCTACACTTATACACCGTAAAGTTGTTTACAAGCAAACGGTAACATTTACAAGGTAGACAAACGCTATCCACAGTTAAAGACTCGTGCTGAGCTAAAAATAAGTAACGAACACATCTATGCGATGGGATATCCTGACAAATTATTTTTATATACCTCGCTTGTCTGCATATCCGTTTTGGACGGCCCCTCGTGTGCATTTACTGTTTTTATTGAGGGGTGGCGATAAATTTAGAAATCAAACGTATTTCACTAGGTAAGCGGAATGAGCGTGACTTTTTCCTACTTGAATTTTGCTATTTGTTTCGGTAGAGAGCGCAATATTAAAGTATACCAAGTTAAAGTGAAGTTGTTTTGTATAACTGAAGGAAAACTTATATACACACGCTTGACTTAGGGAGTACGCTGGTGAATGCGTGATGAGCGCGTTACGAAAAGTGTGACCGGGCGAGGCGAACGGAAGTTGAGAGAGAGATATAAGTTAGTGAAGATAGAAAAAGTTTTGTAAACAGTGGTTCTTGCCCGATCACCGAACTTAAGCGACGTCGGGCGCGGTCAGTACTTGGTTGGGTGACCGCTTGGGTATTCCCATACCCAATACCGCGTGACGTTAAGTCTTCGTTGTATTTTTTTAATAAAAATGTTTCACTTTAATACAAAAATTTCACTTCTATCGTGTGTCTTTACGACACACCCTGTTTTTATAGTTGTCTATAATGTAATTGGTCAGTGATAGTTAGTGTTCAAAAAAATAAAATTAAAATAAAGTAAAATTGAAATGAAATATTGATAAAATGCTCAACAAGTAAAGAAATATTGTTGTTGTAATTTATTTTAATTAATAATTTTATAATCTGCGCATATAATAAGTACACATAAGTCGTTCGCATGATTATTTGTAATAATTAAAATAAAATAGTGTTTTTCTCATATCTGCCTATTAACGTTGGAATCAAAGAAAAACTATTGTCTACTCAAAAGTAAAGTCAGTTACAATAAGTGTTATAAGCTTTAATAATTAATCACAAGTAAATCTTAGATGAGTTTTTTAATGGTTTGTCTTTGTTATTCCTCTTTTTCATACTTATTTAATCCTCTTCTTCTTCTATCTATCTATCTATACTATAATAAAACTGTAGCAAGGTCAAATCTGTACATTAAATATTTTTTGAAAATTTTGATCGGGGCAGTCTTTGTTATCGATATAGAAGCCAAAAATAATCTTTTTACAATTTTTGTCTGTCTGTCTGTCCCTGTGAACACGCATCACTATGAAAGTACTGAACCGATTTTGACGAAACTTGGTACAGTGATAACTAATATTACAACATTACATCTAGAATACTTTTAGTCTCATAAAACGCAAAGGATTCTCCAAGATAACGGACGATAGTTAAAAATTTGTAGTTAATAAATTCTTGACGGATTTTGGTAAATTTTCTTTGTGCTATATATAGCAGACAGATTAGCTAAATATTTAAGCTATATTTCCCTAAGCTACTTTAATAAAAAATACTCGCTGGGTTCCGTACCGTCGACTCCGTCGGACCATATAATGTCCAGTACGTCATAACTGAGCTACGGCTACATGACATTTCTATGCGTAATTATCAACCACACATGAAAAATATGTGTAAACGAAACTGTCACTTATATGTTGTTACAGTCATTTTATTGTATAAAAATGTTTGCTAAACATAGGTGACAAAATTTTTTCTTAAAACATAAACCTAGATAATAGTTACATTGTATTGTAGAAGATGAATCTCAATTAGAGTTCTATCAGCACGTGTGTTGTTTCAATATTTGATAAAATTAGTTTTCTAAATATCGTTGAGTCTTGAAGTAGTTGGGTTGAGGTTTGTGAATCCACGATTAAAATAAATCAGTTGAGGTGTTTGCAGTTACCATAATAGGTTGTATTTATACTAATACTAGCGGGCCCGGCAGACGTTGTCCTCCCCTGATTATGAAAAAATCCTTGACAAATTATATACTAAAACGTTCCTCATTAATCACTCTATCCACTGGTGAAAACCACATGAAAATTCGTTTGGTAGTTTTTGAGTTTCTTGCGAACAGACAGACAGCCAGACGCGGTAGGAGACTTTGTTTTATACTATGTAATGATTATAAAGAGAGGTAAAGTTTTGTTTTCGAGGAATGCTTGGTATTACTGATTCGATTTCAAAAATTCTTTCACTGTTAGAAAGGTATATTATCCCAAGTTCAGTATCTCAGTGAAAAAGGTGGTTTATATGTCAAAAGTAAAATAAATTTGACAAAATTAAGATTGAATGCAGATTTCACGTATACTTTACAAATTCTTATAAAACAAACAACTAAAACAAAATTGAAATTTAATGTAGATAAAGTTTACAGTATGTTAAGTGATGAAGTTACAAGGGATACCGGGAAAACATTTATCGGCAACATATGTAAGTTACTTTTGATCTTCATTGGACACTTTAGGCAATGCTACGAACAGGTTCTAGGCTTATTTTAAAAGATTTCTCACATACCAACTGGGTATATGTTTGAGTGAGTCCCTGGATAGTTTAGATTCACAATTGGAAGTGCTAGATGTCGCTGCAATCGGGTTTTAGGTTTTTTAAGATTATTTGCGTTTAAAAATACAATTGAAACCTGTAATAACCGATTTGGTGCAGACGAAGTTGCACGGGTAGCTGACCCGTTCAGTAATATCGGTATTATAGAGTATTAGTTTAATGAAATTAGTACTGTATAACGTACTATCGATACTGCATAAGTGCAAAAGAAAACATTAATATCTGACTGGGCCTGCTTATCTAAATATTATATAAATAAATATATAGTTAAGAGGACTTTGCATACATAAGCAAGGTATAGACCTTCACACGGCTAAGAACAAATCGAAACACTTTGTTTAGATCCGTTTTGCGTAGATAGTGAAAGCGTGTTCGGTTCATTCCACTTCACTTTTCCTTATTCATGTATTAGAAATATATTCCAAAGCATATTCATTTATAAGCAATTTTACTTATCTGTTAGTTGAAAAAACCAAATCGCATGAGTAACTCTCGAGTTATAAGCGTACAATGTAAGAGAGACAGACAGACGTTGCATTTTATAACTTGTCAAGATAAGGATGATACGGTAGGATGATTAATATCTTATAGGATGAAATAATGAAACGAATGTTGTAAATGAGTATTGGTAAGTAGAAAAGATGTTAAAATTTGAATGAGGCGATTTAGTGAAGAATTATTGGTATTAAATTTGGTCGAATAGTTGAAAACGAAGGAATACTATATGACGTCCATTAGTATGGATATAATGCACATCTATTAACGAACGTTTCGGTTTAGTATACATTTTAAAGTAAATTAGTCATACTACAGCTGACAGTGAAGGAAAACATCGATTAAGCAGCCCGAATATTTGAGATATGTCTTCAGATCATCTGTGGGAAAATATAATTGATTTTTTACAAATATTTAGAGTTGTAGATCTCTCTGCTTGTAATCTATATACATATAATAAGAATGTAAATCTAACGTGCCTATACTTTTTAGATTTTTGTGTAAAGATTGTTGCATGTGTCTTGGAATAAATAATAAATTCATTCAATCATTTTTAGAAATGTCTGTTCATCAGCCTGTCTGCCTGTTTGAAGACGCATCACTGCTAAAGTACTGCATTCACGATAAACCCTCACCAAGAAAGTTATAAAGCATATCCTGGAATAATATTAGTGTTTCGGTTTACATTAAAATCGGTTTACTCTATTAAAAGTTATTGTATTTTAACGATGACGCGACTTAAGTACGGGAGTACATTATGTTCGACGCGGACGGAGTTGCGGGCACAGCTAGTTATAGATAAATAAGAATAAAGTCGAATAATTATCAATCCTGTGTCTCACTTTTGCCCAATTGTGGGACTTTCGTAGGCTGGTATTTTTAGGTGATCGGTGATAGAAAATAATGCGAGGAAAGTGAAACACTTGAGAAATGTTTTCGTTTTCTCTCACCTAACGAGAAACTATAGATTTCTCAGAGTTAAGAATCGCAAGTACTTCGCGCACTGATGTCACAATATCCACGTATTTTACTATAGAAAGATTTTTTTCTGCCCATTAATAACGGCTGGGAACCTATTAGTAGATAAAAGTAACTTTCACACAGATATACATTAAATAAATCTATCAATGGTTAGAATTTATTAGGTCTTATAATTTTATTTTCGCTCAAATTTTTATGATTGCTAAAACTACTATTGAAGTTATAATCCATTAAAAATTTTGTAATAACCGATATTCCAAATATATGCAATTATATCAAAATTTATTGATATTAATACGTGAAGCGAAAACTTTGTACCCCTTTTTAAGCGAATTGCGTGAACAGATGAACGTGAAATTTGGAATAGTTCAAGTCTATATGAACGAGAAGTGCACAGAGCATTTTTTTTAACATAATATGCTATAAAAACACTTTAAATTAATTAATCGGTACTTTACACACACTACTGCTTGAATGACACACAACATATACACACATGTAAATGAAAAAGACATTTCGCCATCCTTCATTTAATTCTTACGTTCCAATTACTTTTTTCATCTTACATTCAATATTCTTAACATGATTTACGTTCCATACCTTACTGCCCTTTGAAATTAACTGGTGAAATTGTCGGTTAATAATATAATATGTAAATTCATAATATATATTAATAATTGATTTATAAATAATTTATCTTTAGTAAATTTATGAAACCACTGAAATAATTATTATTCTCTTTGGTCTTATTGAATGTAAAAATAAATTATGGTCGAGTTTCAACCACTAGTTAATATAAATCTGACTTTTTAATATCACTATTGTTTTTTTCTGTGTTATTGTTCATTTTTATATGCCGTCGCCTTGCGAGCGATAATTATCGTGAGTATATGTAATTAAAGACAAAAAAATGTAATGAAAGACATATTCTAGTATATTCAAAAGTACTATAGATAATTTTTGTAACTTATTGTATAGAATTACATAGACATCTTGTATCTATCACATATTGTAAAATGCAACTAAAAACGGTGTGACCATTTTGAGTTAAATCAATGATCTTATAACTAAAGAACTGATATCATTGAGTTAAATACATACAGACAAAAATCTTTAATATCTCGAAATTCGTAAGCAATTATTAATATATTGCAGAATTTAGAAAACAAACAAATTAAAAGTAAATAATGAAACAACTACAATTTCCTTAATATAAATATACTTAACACGTCATTTAAGAGTAATAATATTATATGTTTGATTTATGGGAAGGTAGTTAATTTAACACAAACATGTCCCGCCTATTTTAATCTATAATAAGGTAATAATCCTCGGAAATAAACAAACATTTATAAAATAACAAGATGTTAACATAAATTCCGTCTGTCGGCACATACATATGAGAGGTTCGTTCTAGCGTATAAAACATAAAGCAAATAAACGTTAACTGATCTCAAACTATGCTAGTTATTTGCTATTAGTTTAAGTTAAGGTACCCTTAAGTTTAATTTAAATGCACAGATGAAGCCACATTGGAAATAACTTTATTAGTTATTTGAAAATATGTAATTAACTACTTTAACTACTGATTTATGAAGTTTACGTTTTTTTACGTAAATACATGTTTTGGGAATAAGTAAAAAGAAAATAAGTAGATGTAGAGAAGAATAAAGAACGGGAAGCATTAAAAAGTATCTGTTATGGGCTTATAAAATGATACACTGGTAAATACGTCAACTACACCTTGCCAAAATGAAGAAAAATAAATTGTAAGTATCTATTATTCCATAAAATTAAAAAATGAATAATCTTGTAGGTTGGCGTTGCTAAGGGTGCCAGGTTACCAGGAATGCCTTCTACGCTCGCCACAAAGTTCAGTGAAGCTGTCAAGATCCTTTAGACATTGATATACATAAACCCACGATTCACACTTAACGTCTCACATCCGGCACACAAAAATGAGTGCATAATTTTCGATTATGCAGTTATTTCAATTAGTCTCGCGTCGCTTGCGTCCTTGTAAAAACAATTTTAAATCGTTCAGGTAAGGTTTGATTTGCGAAATCATAAGTTTATCGCATAACTATAACCACGTATGTATATTGGAGAGATTTTGCAGCCGGTTTTGAACGCTACTTTTATTTGAGACTGTGTGTCTTGGTTTTTATATGTCAATGCGTTTAGACGAACAAGTTTAGTCAGTAAAAAAAGGCCAGTTGGTTATAATTTAAAAGCTTATAGACGAATAACTATGCGTCTTGTTCAGCCAAATGCAATATATTGCGAAAAAAGGAACATTGTAATAAAATCATATCCCATCACAGATACCAGCGAATGATAATAAAATACATGGATAGTTGCAAACTGAGGAACAAGAATAAATAAAAGCGTTGCTGGCAAACATAAAATAATTATAGTACGTTACAACACACGAACTTGACATAGATTAGTTGATGTTTAGACGCAAAATATGTGGTGGACAGAATGCATTACCCTGTGGTTATTATATCAATATGTATTTAGCTATTATCTATCACTCTTTCATTTTATACACTTTCACTTTGTTTCTATGATGTATCAACAGATTTTAAAGACGATGTTGCATACAGGATGTTTAATTAAATTTGTGTAGGTATTCTAATAATTTTTATAGTAATCTCTATGGATATATGTTTATATGATACCACTGGTCGCCTAGTGGTCGAAATTCAACCACAATTCATTATTACATTCAATAAGACCAAAAAGAATAATAATTATTTCACTGGAAGATAAATTATTTATCAATTAATTATTAATGTATGTTATGAATTTACATATTATGTTATGACAAAATTAACCTATAATTTGACCCGTTAATTTCAAAGGGTACCTAAGGTAGGGAACATAAGTCATTTTAAAAATATTGAATGTAGGATGAAAATATGTCATTGGAACGTAAGAGTAAAATGAGGAATGGCGAAACGTCATTTTAATTTACAAGTGTGTATATATTGTGCGTCATTCAAGCAATAGTGTGTGTAATGTTTAGTTTAATTAATTTAACGTACTTCTAATGCATTTTATATTTTAAAAATAGCTTCATGCAGTTCTCCTCCATATAAACTTTAACTATGCCAAATTTTAAATTCATCCGTTCGCGCAATTCGCTTAAAAAGGGGTACAAAGTTTTCGCTTCACGTATTAATATATAAGATACAGTAAGTAGTAATCAAATATCTGAATTTTATTTGCTTGTCTAAATGAAGTTCGCCGTTTGTTGCATTTCTGAGAATTAAATGTGATACCGTAATAGATTATCCTAATGTAAATACAAAGTGTTTATAGTCGCTCCCTCTGTATTGGTGTTAAATCTTTGTCGCTATATGGCAAATGTGTAAGTATTTAAAGTTACACAATGTTCTGAATAATTTATATAAACAAATTAAGTTCTCTTAATGTCAACTTTGCATATCGCTTTAGGCTAAAAGAATGTTGTGTTTATACATTTTTATTATTATTTACTATAAAGTCTTTAAAGAAGTCTCCTGCCACCATACCTATAAGTCCAACGTCCGTGTATAAGAGATTATAGTTCGATCAAACTTCTATTTATTTTAAAGTTATACACCATAATTACTTGGAAGGAAAGCAGTAGATTCATCTTAATAATGCCCTATTCGGTGCGAAAATGTCGAAACTGTGATGTAAATAAATAATCTGTGATGCCGCCTCTTTATTTTAGTACATACAAAAATATAACGCATAAATGTGCCTTTTCCCTTCAGTATTTAGCCAACGTTTCCACATACAGATTATATAGCTAGTATGAACTGATTAATACCGTATTATAGTATATACTGTATTATAGTTTATTATTAATTAATACTTTATTATTAATACATAATAATAAAGATAAAATAAGTATGTGATGATATATTAGGTGCTGATTGTATTGCAACAGCTGTAAGAAAGTATAAAACGAAATAAATAAATCTACAGAATCATTCATTGTTCATCATAGACATCGCATTTATGACAAAATGAACTTACTTTATATATGTTTACATTTATGAGCACGTTATAAACAGCTATAACTGATAAAAGTAAATTTACGTAAATTAAAATACTACATATATACTGGAAGGGCGCTGTAAGTTACATTATGTTTGGGTTAGTCAGTAGAATAAATTTATCAAAAAAAGCATCTGCATAACAACATCTAATTCAAATATTTTTTGTATATACATCTTCAGTTAATTTTACTTCATATAATTATTATCTTTAAGATCACATTTTTAACAATAAATTGGAAGAAAAAAGTCACTTGTAAGATACTTTCAAATAATTCCGTTCGAATGGGAAGTGATGAAGTTATTGGCACTGAAAAAATACCCAAAAGCAACAAATAAAGCCGAAGAATTTAAATGAATATCCAAATTCATGAATTTGTTTACGTGGTGTTTATAAAACAATATTGTATGACACACGGGATTGAAATAAAAAAAAGATTTGTTTTTTAATCCGTGGCAGTTATACACTTAAAAGTCTTGCAAATGCTTACACAAAATAGCTTTTTGTTAATTACACATCCGCGGCTTGGACGACGTGCATCGAACGTTGTGCAGCACAGAAATAAATTCTACGACATTTCTGTGTAGATAGATAACGGATATCACTATAGATTATTTCACGGTTGTGGGGGCTCCGAAAATGTTAATTTAATCAAAAATACATTTGATAAAGCACTAACCTGCGTTTTATATATTATATACGCGTGCGCTGAAGGGCGGGCGGCCGTCGACTGGGCGGGCGGCGTCTGCGCCACTCGTTACGAGAATGAGCGCTGTTTAATCCACACGTGACGGCAACGGGACGTGACACGATTTCTTTTCGAATAAAAGAAAAATTTTGTTCATGTTTCCTTAGTTTTTATGGTGTCAACAAACCAGTTTCTAGTGCATTACTGGTCTATGAAAATGCTATTTGTATATTTTTTAAGCGAGAATACTTTTACGGAGCATTATTCTTTTAGGATTTGAATTTCCTTACACTGTGTTGTTCCATATATCTAACTCATACCACGTAATTTACACAGTATAAAAAATCATTTCGGTTTGTTGTTATATCCTGACTTTTTAACTTAGGGTATATATATAAGTTAATATAAGGAGTTTTTGGCGGGATTTTGGTCTGTCATGTAGTGGATTTTATATTTTATTCATAATCTTGTGTTACTTGACTCTATATTGTGTAAAATTGGTGATGTTTTATCTAATATGGATTGTTTATTGTGCATAAGTGAAGTGAATGGAAAATAATATCACGGACTTTGAATTCTGAGATGCCACAAAAACTCCATGGAAAATTCTAACAAGATGGCCACCATCTTGTTAGTTCATTATGATTATATCAAGAAACTTGTAATATCGATACTCACTTGACAATGGCACTAATAGTCTACTAGAAGAATAGTTGCCAAAAAAATAAGAAATAGAAGTTAATATAAAATATTAATTAACAAAATGGAAATAGCTTTTTTCTATTTTGAAATTATAATAAATATGATTATGGATAACAATTAATTTTACCATGATTTAATGCCATAAATTATGTTGAGTGCGCGTTGCTATCATCGCTGCATGTTTTGAAATGTGTTAATTTAATTGATCCATTTAAAGTAACCGCGTAAAAACAAAGACTTGGCAGCAGTCAAGACTTAAAGTAATTACACTGTCACTTACTGCAATAATAGTATGTAATGATTTCAAGCGAGTGGAATCGTTGTTACAAGATATTTAAAAATAATTTTGTATCTGGAGCCTTAATCAGTCTTACATGTAATACGTGTTATTATAATTAAGAGCAGCAGAAAATAAAATGATTATATTAAATTAATATTAAAAAATATATTATCGTACATCCTTATATTATAAGTGTGAATGTTAGTTTGTTTTTTCGTTTGTTTGTTACGCTTTTACTTCTTACCTACCTAACCGATCATTATAACATTTTACAAATACGTTGTCAAGGGTACCGAAAGGGATATAAAGTAAATATTCAATCCAGAAAAACTACTGTCCACAAGCTGTAGGTCAAATTTTTGTTAACGTGAGCAAACGCTATAAGATTTTTATAAAAATAATTTATTCTATGAGGATAATTGAAAAATGTATTTTTTTCGCGACTTCTTCCCAGAATTTTTTCCTGACTTTTCTATAATATTTAGTATTTAAAAATGTGTAGTATGTCACAAATATTCAGAATCAAAAGCAACGCCTTTTATGCTTCTGCAGTTCGCAGGATACTCTTATGTTAAATCTCATTGCGATTGGCTCAGAAGTTTCGTAGTGAAATAATAACGAATAGACACATATCGCATTCATAACATTATGGTATAGATAAATGCTTTATTCTGTATGCGTTCCTATACAATTTTTCGATTGTGATGAAACTGTGTCGAGTTGGTGCGAAATATATACGAACAGGATAATGTATTACTACAACTCTTTTATTAGAGGTTTTAACAAATTAGTGTATTGCATGACATTGAAAACCCAGCGAGTGTATTTGCCAGTACATCTATTACAAAAAAAAAAATGAATACAGTACCTTTAAGTATATGTCTATGAATTTGCCGTTTTATATAGAAACTAGCTGACCCGTGTAACTTCGTCTGCACCAAATTGGTTATCACTGGTATCCACATTATTTTTAAACGCGAAAAATATTATTAAACCTAAAACCTTATTGCAGCCACACCTACGGTTTCCAATTGTGAATTCAAACTATCAAGGGACTCACTCAAACATGTACCCAGATGGTATGTGAGAAATCTTTTAAAATAAGCCTACAACCCGTTCGTGGTATCATCTACCGGGATCAATTAAAATAAAAACTAGCCTACATATATTGGCAGTAATGTGAAAAAAAGCTTTAGAGGTCTATGGATCCCCAGTTTCTAACGAAGTTCCTTACCCTTTTTTGTAGACGTTTACTATAGCGTCAGTAGAGTTTACATTATAAAATATCAAGTTGATAAAGTTAAATTGTAAATTAAACGATAAAATATATTCATAAAATAAATAATGATAAATGAAACACTGAATGATATCATAACTATTTTCAACTTGTATTAAAACTTTTTCACACTCCATTGTATTGAAGAAAAATATAAATATTAAAAAGATATGAGCACAACGCGTCAAATGTTACTTGCCTGTAACTATTTGTCTAAGAGCTAGCTATGATTTCGACACAGAATTTCAGTAAGCCAGTTTTTTATATATCTTTATGTTCTTCCGAACAGCGTGCGGGCTACCTGGCTGCCGGTAGACGTTGCGTTTATTACTGCATATCGCACCTTTACTGGCAAAAATATTGATTTTTATATAATTTTTGAATGTTTTGTTTTTTACTAACTTTTGAAACGCTACTAAAATATGAAATTATTATTGCCAGACATTTTTGTTATTAACAATAATGTGCCCGATAATATTTTTTTCTAAAAAAAATAAGTATGTTCAAACCATGTTAAGATAGCTGTAATTTTAATATTATTATTACTTTTTTTTTAATCAAGGCTTAGTCGCCTGCGCCTTTATATCGCCTAAGTGACATACAACTATATAACAATAGGAATGACAATAAACTTAACAATAGTTTATATTAATTTTGTACCATTCTTTAGCATCTTTCGAAATGGGGCAGATAATAACGAATTGTACAAACCAGTGTGGAACGAATGAGAAGCATTAAGCTGAGATCGAATGTCTTCGCTTCGAACACATTCTGCCAGGATGTGGTGCACATCATCGATGAGCTCACAACTCTGGCAGAGTGGTGATAGTACTTTACGCATCAGGTAGGCGAACTTTTTACATGGGATGTGTCCTGAGCGTAATCTCATTCCTGTGATTGCTTCCCGACGGCAAATCGTACTGTCATCAATCCATGGTGACCTTAAGGGATGTGGCTGAATCGTTCTATACCATATGTCCTTTTATTTTCGAACGCTTACCACAGTATTCCTTCCAATGCGAGTATCAGCTATTTTTAATTACTGAGCATACATCCAAGTAAGTTGGTAAAATATTAATAGGAGCACTTTCGGAGGATTCTTCTCTAGCTAAAAGATCAGCTCTTTCATTCCCAGTTATACCAATATGAGAAGGGATCCACTGTAAAACAATTACTTTGCTTTTAAATCTAGTAATTGCTTTAAAATAGTATAGGCTATCGGTATTCCTCGAAAAGTTAAGGTACATCGAGCTACGTGTTGAAGAGCACTTTTTGAATCGGATAAAATAACAATCTTAATGGACTCAGCTGATTGTGCAAATGATAAGGCCTCTGCAATTGCTATCAATTCAGTGTGCATAATTAAAATATTTTCATCAATTTGAAATTTCATAAAAGTTTTGGAATTTGACTCAAAAAATGCGGCTCCTAAATAATTACCAGCTTTAGATCCGTCAGTGTATATTTAAACAAAATTTTGGTAGTATTTATTTATATATCGAAGACAAATATCTTTTATTATAAGAATATCATATTGACGCTTTGGCTTCCAAATACCATCTACATTTATTTTAATGGTATTGTGCAAATCAATGTTATCGACCCAGGTGTGTAAAGTGAACATTTCATGGTTTTTTTTTAATTGGAGTATTTTTATATTGAGAAAAAATAGAAACTAATAATGGTTTTTTCTGTTACGCCAAAGAGATGGACAGAACTTCTAATACATTAGTTCGTTTTTTTTCGAATGACTTAAATTTAAATAGAATTTTGCCAGCTAAATATTGTCTCCTAAGATGTAACGGACATATGCTCAATTCGCTTTCCATAACATGGATTAGATTACTTTTAATCAAACCCCTGATAATTCTCATGGCCTGGTTTTGGACTTTTTCAAGTTTATAGAGGTTAACCTGAGCACTATTATCATAAAGAAAGCTCGCATAGTCATTTCGATTCCGTATAATATTGAAGTATAAACGAACTAAATGTTTATGGATGAACACCCCAATTAGAACCGGTTAATGCTTTGAAAACGTTTAGAAACTTAGAGCTAGATTCTGCAACTGCATTGATATGTTTACCCCATTTTATGTATGATAAAGATAGCGATAATTGTGGAAGCGTCTGTTATAGACGCATGTATTCAAGATGGCGTCAATCCCAAGTCATATGTCTACGTTTATCGTTGTTCTTAATTGTTTACGGTGAAATCTCAATATCATAATGGTTAATAAAATAAAATATGTTCTTTGCAATGGAAAAAATAAAATGGTTTGAATTGAATTATTTTATTTAAAAAGAATATCATTGGGCACATTATTGTCAATAACAAAATTGTCTGGCAGTGATAAATTCATGTTTTTAATAACGTTTATAAGTTACTGACAAAAAATGTTCCTTAAATTATTTATAAATCATAATTTTGATCTGTAAAAAACACAACGTTAACCGGCTACCAGGTATCCTGAATCTTGTTTGGAAGGGCATAATATATCTTCATATTAAAGAACCAGCTTTTCTAAAATTCTCGTTCTTCCAACGTTGCTGGCTCTTGTACTAAGATGTCGCAAAAAAGTCTAGTTATATTAACTACAATTTTTTGTCTCTCGTTATCCTGGAGAACCCCTTGCGTTTTATGGGACAAAAAGTATCCTAAATGTAACATTGTAATATTAGTTATTACTGTGTCAAGTTTCGTTAAAATCGGTTCAGTACTTTCAGCGTGATGCGTGTTCACAGGGACAGAAAGGCAGACAGACAGACAGACAAACAAAAATTGTAAAAAGATTATTTTTGGCTTCTATATCGATAACAAAGTCTACCCCGATCAAAGTTTTCAAAAAATATTTAATGTACAGATTTGACCTTGCTACATCTATATTATTGGCTTCTATATCGATAACAAAGTATACCCCGATCACAATTTTCAAAAAGTATTTAATGTACAGATTTGACCTTGCTACAGTTTTATTATAATATAGAAGATAGATTTCTAACAGTTTTTTGGATGAATAGTAAATGTTTAGTTATGAAGTACTAACCATTATTATCGATGCAATTTTATCATTTTAATGAAAGTTCAATGATGACATTCCTATGAAAAACCTTAGAGACTGGAATCAGGGAACTGTACGACGAATGAACGAAGCGTGTTTTTACAGCCATATCTGATTTGAATTTCTTTTCCTGTACAAAGCTATCCAAATACGGAAAAAAATCATATAAATTGAGTGGTGTAAGGTCTATTGAATATTGAATTGAATATACTAAGATAGATCGCGAATTGCATGAAACAGGCAACAGCCAAGCCGAGGTGTGCCGTGCACCCTTGAGCTAGTTGCCCAAATAAAATCAGCTGAGTGCCTTAAGCGCTCGCCTTAGTAGTCCGGTGAAGCTGTAGAGGCCTCTAAAAAGGCCAATAGCGTAGTCAATTCGAGAAAAAAAAACATCTATTGAATATGCTCCAAGGTGGCCGCGACCGCGCACAGATGTGCCCGCAGAGCATCCGATGTTGTTTCTATGCAACATTTGTGGACATTTTGACATTCACCTTTGTTGAGTTATTCGCATTCTAATCGTTTTTAAACAGCACTTTTCGTTGTGTCCTCCGCTTGTTAAATGAAAAACCACACTTAATCGTCGTTCACGGGAATACCTAACGTGACAATGAATGAGTGAAGCTTGTCCAGAGTCCTCGCTGGTTGTTCGGGTAAAAGGTAAACTTGGTTCGTCCTGAAATAATCGTCCTGAATGAAAAAATGAATTTGTGATTGTGAATCCCGAGAGCTATATAAAACATCCCCCGTCATGATTAAGGCAGTGAACGAACCTTCGCGGCCTTCTCTCTCCAGTAGAGTGCCAAAATCTTGAGCCTAGGTTCGTTTCCACAAAGTGCAGTCCTTGAGCATTTTGCTGTCACGATAAAGTGATACCGCAATCACTAACTTGATTACAACACAATTCACTCGCCAATCTACATACGTGCACACGCATATCGTAGGAACACCTATTGTGGAAGGGTATTTAATTTTTTCCATTATTTTTCGTTTCAAGTACTTAGTATTTGCCAAATTATCAGATACGAATAAATGAACGAGTTAGTGAAACACACAATACAAATGTGCGTCTCGCTAATGCATACATGTAACGTTAGTTTAGTTAGCTTGGTTAGTTTAGCTCGATATGCGTTTGTTGCAATCAAGGCAACAGTTCAAGCTGAGGCTGCCTATAGCCTAGTGGCAGATTTACAAGCTTATTCAAATTTTGCCGCCCCTAAGAACCTCTACAATTTGATATCCTAGTTCGTAATCACATTAATTACATTTTTTCTGCTAGTGAAATAGCAACGTTATTGTTTGTGCTCTATCTACCTAATTACACCACCCTTTTCCCGTAATTACTGTGATTGTCAACTATGGTATCGATGGGTTTCTTTCTAGAATTATAAATGTGAAACTTTTTAATTTCTTTAAGACACATAAAAAATTCCTACTCGGCCTACTGGTAAATCCGCCACTGCTGTGCTAATGCTAATTGTCATTCAGTTGAGTGCCGTAAATGCTCGCCAACACAGGCACAGTGAAATTGTAGTTAAAGGCCCGTCAGGGCAACAGCAGATAGTCAGCTAAAAAAAAACTGGTAGGTACGGTGTGTGATGAAGTTTCAAGTCGTTACTAGTGTAGTTGAACGAATAATATATCAATCTTTACATTCCAGTAATAAATATTGGTACTTCATAGGTATAAACCTAAAAATAATGTCACATAGAATTTGATTATGAAAACTTATTCGGTTTTCCTAAAGTTTTCGTCTTTTTTATTTATACAAGTTCGAGGAATTACCACAGACTGAAAAGATTTGAACTGAGGATAGTAAAATACAATACCTATTAATATTAATTTTATAGTTATCTTCCAAATAAGTTACAGGAAATAGTTGAAATGTTCTTAGCATAGATCGGTTATGGTAACGCTGCAAGTGTTTCTCACCTTATTACCTTCTTATGTGCTAAATGTGGGAAGGGAGTGTGCGTCACGATTTTGTTATAAGTCTATAGCTTGTTATCTCCAATTTAGGAACTCGGCTTTTGCGGATTTATTCCACTTATTATGGTTCACTGTATTCTGTTATCGTGAATTTTCATTTTAACAATTGTAACAGTTAGCTCTCGCTTTAAGATTTATACTATCCTCCAGCATTCTTGTTTTTAATTGCTTAAATTTTATTATGTTGAAGATGGAATCTATTGCAGTAATAAATACTCTTTTGCTTTTACTTCTTGTCTTGTGTTTCAATGCAAAATTAAACTATAAAATGAATCAATAACCATTTCAATTTCCACTGTTATTGACAAATTTTGTTGGGTTAAGGTGTCAATTAAGAAATAAAACTCCGGACACCTTTTGAAGTTTTATTGCTTTTTTTGGCTTCTTTAACATAAATAGCATTTATTTAATAAAGTTACAGTTACAAACGTACAATGTTGATTGCACAATTAATAAATAATAATATAAAATAATTCCTTTATTTTAATCTACTGCACCTAAATTACAGTACATGACGACATTGGATTTTATAGTGCCGATGATCTTACAATAGAAAAATATTGAAAAAAAAAGCTCAAGTTTTTTGGTTCCTTTATTTGGTTGTATTAGCATTAGTTACATATTTTTATAAAATGATGGCGGGACGAGCAGTCGGCGTTTGGCCAAAGTGTGGAGACACGGCAACGTTAGGGCGAGCCGCAGCGCCGAGCGCCCGTCCCTGCTCAAACCGCGATAAATGATGGCGTTACTGGACATAGAGGCCACTACTGCCATCTATTGATATTTAAGTCACTTAACGAACGACTAGGCTTATACCCGACCGGAATTGCGCCCTGATTTTAATTGTTAGAGAGAAATGCTGGTGTAATGGGGTGAAGGTTGGAGGCGCTCAGAAGTTGGTATGGGAGACGCATTGTGCTCACAGGCGCTCACTGCTGAGGGCGCGAGACTCCTGGACAAGGTAGACTTGAGAGCCGGGCACAGTGGAGGTGGTGACAAAAGTGCGGTGCTTGGCGCGGATTAAAGATAGATTGCTTTCGGCAGTATCGGCGCGGTCTTCAGCAGCCTCTAGTTCGCGCTGGAATCGTCGGACTCTTGTCACGCTCTGCTGAGACATTCCCTCCTGTGTAAAACAATAAACAAAAATGTAAATTTTAAGACATACACTTATTTAATAGTACAAGCTTACTACATTTTCTTCTATCTTCTAATCATGCTGTGATGAAAGTAATAAAAGTTGCTAAAAGGTTCATATACCTGTTCCGTCAGCTGCCTCTTGTAAATGCTGACTTTTTGGGAAGTTTTCTCCAAAGAATCCTGTAGAAGAGCGATGTTCTTCTGGTCTTCCTCGCATTGAATGATGACTTCCTTGAGTTGACGCTCCTTCTTGCGCAGGATCTTGATGGTTTCAGCGTGTCTCCTCTTTTCTTCATCCAGTTCAAGTTCCATATCCTTGATACGCGCTTCCAGTTTGCTAATGATGCGCTTGCCACCAACAATGGCGTTAGCCTCAACTTCTTCCAAGCGGATAGAGATGTTCTTTAAAATAGAAAAAAAGATGATAACGTTATTATTATTCAATATATTTTATATTCCAATTATTTTCCAGAATTTATTGTCTTTTATATATAATACAAATATCATTACTTTCATGTTTGTTACGGTTTGTTGCAACTTGAGTTTAAATTTAATTTTCATTTACCTTGACTTCAATTTCGAGGGACTTCTTAACAGCTTCAATCTTGACAATTCTCTCCTGTTCCTCGTGCAAGTGTTCCACAGTATGTTTCAACTCAGTCTAAAGTGAAGGGAAAATCATAAATATAGCTATACTATATCTGTAATTTTATTGACCTAGGTACCTAACAAGATCTACAAACAAATAAGAAATTTCTTTGAAGCAGATTATACTAGTCAGGCAAATTATTGACGATGTCGGTCATTAAACAAATATTATGGTAGTTCTAGAGAGAACAAGCTCTTCTTGATTTTTTCTCAAGTAATTTTTGGTTTTTGTTTATTAAGTGTACCTGCACGCGCTGGTATCTCTCATCGGCAATGCGTAGCTCCTTGGTAATCTCATCATAGTCGGCAGCGACAGCAGCCAGTTCCTGCTCGATCTTAGCCTTGCTGCTAGACAGGTTGACGTTGATAACGGTCAGCTCATTGATGCGGATTTGTGCTTCCTCGTACGATTGCTCGACGATGCGCTTAGCACGAAGGGCCTGAAATTTGCATAAACTGGATTAGTAGATATTTATTACGATTAATGTTGCACATATTTTATAACCCATATTTTGAGAGAATTGATATAATTTAAAATAATTAAATATAATTTGTTTTATTTTAATAAGAAATATTACCGATTATTGTATTAATAATTTTTACTATGTAATACTATATGTATTGATAACAGAATAAAAATGTATGTGCTGCAGCATAATGTAGTGGCGAGTTATGGAAATATGGATAGCACAGAAACCTTCGTGGTGATTGGGCAAACACAGTTGAAGTGATCTCATATGTATAAATGGAATGTATTGACAGATTATTATATTAGAATTTGAAATTATTTAATATGTAATGACAATACTAAGAATACAGTAATTTACTGAATGACGGCTACGTAATGGTCTTTTCCGAAACGAAGTTTCTAATTACAATATCTAGCCAGCTGATTATATATTAGCGACCACACTATATACGCTAATTATAATAGCTAATTATAATTATAGTAGTATCTATATACGCACCAATGATATTACAGCGTTTCAGTTATAATATCATTGTATACGCAGTATATACCCACAGATATCAATAGTATTGTATCTTATTAATTACTACAACCGTTTCTCTCAATGTATTCTTTTACCATACCATACCATACCATACCATACCATACCATACCATACCATACCATACCATCATTCATTTACCATAATTTTCAAATTTAATAACATCACTCTGAATAAAGCCAGTAGTAAACTTAATCAGTAAGATATTAACTCTCAGTTATTCTTCATATTATATTCTTGTTCGAAGCACTTATTTGAAATACTGTATGGTAATTTTTAATAGCCAAATTACCTGTTCGTAATTGCCACGGATTTCTTCGACCTCACCAGTGAGCGACTGTATCCTGCGTTGAGCGATGCCAAATTGGTCGAGCGTCACTTGAAGCTGCCTCTGTACCTCATCGTAATGAGTCTGGATCTCAGTTAGCTAAATAACAAGAACAGCAAAAATTACTAAGTTTTACAATTAAGAAATAGAAAGTCCAATATAGGACCTAAAGAACCTAAAGACATTTCTATTTATAGTTATGTACGTGATAATATTTAAGTAGATAGAAAAGTTAAAACAAGTGTCTGTGCAAGGTTTAACTGCGGAAGTGCCATTGATACACATATTTCTGCTGTTAAACAGTTCTGACCCAAAGGGTATTTTGGCAACACGCATTGGCACGTGAATCGTTCCACCTCAGATCTCAGTAGTAGTCATTTATGATTACCTGCAGGACAGCGGTCATTTTAAGGTTGGTTATAGATAGCTATAAGCTAGAGTGGTCAGTTAATGTCAAGTAGACTGCACGTTTGTTAACTACTTCAAAACATAAAAAAGGAAGTTTATCTGGTATATGAGTAAGATATCATACCTTTGGAAAACCATTTCAAATATTACGGAATTGTAAAGATTATTACATGACTTAATGTTACTATTTCAAATCTATTCGAATGCAAATACTAAATGCCTAGAGAAATACTAATTTTCCTTTTGAGTATGTAGTTTTATAGTCAAAATATTTTTTCAGTAATTAGTTCAAAATCATAAAGTTAGGGTTCCATAATTAGTATTTGACCTCAACAGAAAATTATCAATTAATATATAAAGAAAGAAGGTGATCTGCTTTAATTAGGATCAATTAATACTACATTTAACGAGAAAAATAGTGTACCTGCAATGATTGCTTCTTGATGGTCTTCTGCAAGTCAATGTTGGTCTTGTTAGCAACGTCGAGCGAGAGTTCCAGCTCGGTGATATGGATCTGCAGCTTCTTCTTGATGCGGGTCACCTCGGTCTTCAACTTGGTCTCAGCCTCGACCACGCGAGCGTTCAGTTGCTCGATCTCGATGCTAGTCTGCTTGCTGTTGATGTTTAAAATAAGTTTGTGTCAGAAGAAATAAAATGACTGTAAGTAAAGTTTGTTCTGAGTATTGTCTACGATACCTCTTGTCGGATAAAATACTTGTGTTTAAATCTTCAAACTGTTTAATAGTATTTTTTATGTCCTTTAAATGTATCAAATAGGAATCGTCAATTATCGGAACTTCCGTCTCGACTCGTACAATACATGTTGTTGGAGATGTTTCTCGAATTGTCTTAAATGTTTCAGTTGTCGCTTTCATTACATTCGATTGTGCTATTGATTTTGACATTATATTTTTCGATATATTTGCAATATCCCTCTCAGCTATAAGATCGTTCGTATAGTAATCAAATTTTCCTACTTTATTTGTATTTACATTCCTTCTGCTCTCATTTAATAAAGTATTTGCTATAGCATTAGCAGATTTCCCTCTATACTTGATAGATTTTCCCCTTAACTCGGTATTAATAGCAGCTCCTTTATTAGACAGCTCCCAATCACTTTCTATTTCAGCCATTTTTTTATTATATTTATCGGATTTAATACGTTCCAACTTTTTCTTTTTAGTCTTCACTGTAACACTTTCCACTCCGATATGTTTCGTAATATTTGCTGCTGCTGCTGTGGCCACGACTGAGAAAGGTGATCGTTTAGCTATATCAAACTTATTAAGATCTCGTTTCGCTTGCTCTGCAACTTGATGAGATATTCGCGTTAAATCTTCTTTGGAATAATTAGGTATTGGCTCGTCGAATCTATATTTATTTAATCCTCTTTCGTTGTTCCACGGCAAGTGAGGTGGTTTGGCTTTGATGCCCTGCTCCTTAGCCGATATATAATCAATCATAGGCTGGTAAAAATGTATCCCGTAGCCATAATTATTTTCGTAAACGGTGGTGGGGGGTCGATTCCATTTATTTGACTCTTTAATAGGTGGCATTATGTACGAATATAAAAGTTATACAATATATAAAACGGATTTGTTGATAGACATAGCTTATAACGCCAGAGGACGAGACCGCGTAATGGCGAGTACGAGAATGAAACGCAATCTTTTGTACAATTTAATCAGTGGTTTGTGCCAATTAATTAATATGTATATAACTTTTGGTTTTACTGACCAATCAGAGGAACGACTATAATATATAAAAGGAATTCATGCCAATAATGAGAGAACTAAATATATAAAATGTAATCCGTAACAAGTTTAAACATTAGCTCATCTTTGAATTTATATATTGCACCTTAAAATTATTAAAGATACAGCTGTTCCTCGAATATTTTTGCGTTAGTTTCGATTAATATTATTATTACAACATATATATTTTATTATAGGGTTTCTTATTGGCATTGATCCATAAGTATTTGTGTCATGGTTGATAACTATTATGGTTCGTTGGTCGCGTGTTTGATTGTTATATTATTTCAATCAATGATAGAAAGAAGAGGGGTTTCGGTACTAGGCTTTGGATTTTCGAAGTCGCAACAAAAGTGTACGGCATGTTTTCATTGTTGAAGTCTGATCAAGTTTGTAAACAGTGCAACGCTATGAGATTTAGGGGTAAGTTGAAAAATGCTGTATGGTATTCTCTCTTTCTTTTACTTTAGCTTAATGAAGATAAAGATACAGTGAAATGAAGAGTTTTCAAATAAAATCTTTATTGTATTTGAAATCAAGTGCAGTGTGAAAACAATTGTGAAATCATTTTTTAAATTGTTTTGTTTGTTCTTGGGTATGTCATGAATATTTCACATATATTAAAATTGTATCTTATGAAAAAATCAAACCTTACCGAATGGCTTCAATCTCCTCTTCCTTCTCTTGGATACGACGCTCAGCCTCGTGACGGAACTGACCGAGCTCGGTAGTCAGCCTCTGTGCACGTTGTTCCTCGGCTTTGCGACCCTGATCAATATATCATCAATATAATATATATAGTAACACAAGGGCAATACCTACTTATATGTTCTTCTTTAAAGCATATAAAGTTAATATTAACCACTGTTAAAGTATTTTTTATCGTAAACTGCGATTTTTGTCTTAAGTTCAATAATTGTGATGTGTTTAATTTCATAGTCAAAAATGAACAATCTTTAATTTATTCGTCAAATAAACAGCGTTTCTTATAGAATTATATAAAATAACATGCACCTCTACTCATTTTGTCCTCAATTCTATAAATACTGTTTCTATTAGTAGATTTAAGCGCGGATGTCTGGCAGCGGTATGACGATCTTGTTTAATGCCTCATCGTTTGTCAGTCGCTAAATGTTAAATAATAACCTTAATTTAAGCACCTGTGAATGATTATTATTTGATACCTCATACTAGATTGTTAGCTCTCAACGAATCGGCTTGAATTTGAATTAATTCGAAATTTAATTTGTATTCTTTGTAATGTACTTCCTGATTTACTAATGATGATTGCTTAGATGTTTACTCAATGCCTCTACATAAATTTAATCCATGGAGTTTTCCGAAGAAGTGTTTTACGAAACGCTCATGTTGTACTCTTTTGTTATTTTGTTTAACTGTTAGTGGTATTGTAGAAATACAGTATAAGGTTATGAATACGTATATCAAAAAAAGTATGAAAATAGACACTGGAAAGAGTTTACGAGTAATTAGCATTATATGGACATGTAATTATTAGTTATAGTTATACATATAACTAGAAGAGTATTAAGTATGAAGGTGGACAGAAACGGGAGCAAGAATGAATATATGAATGGATTATGTGAGAAATGTGTATATAAGGTGTGGATATTGAGATGACAGTTGATAGAAGAGAGTGGAAGAGGAAAATTTGTTGTAGTAATCCTACTTCTGTGTTTGCTAAGATATTAATGATAATGGCATGAAGGATAGCCCAAAAACAAGGTCAACTTCTGAATGTTAACGATTTCTTTATCAGAGTGTCAATCAAACATAGATTTATTATAATAAAAAAGACATTAAGTTTAGTTACAATCACAAGGTAAAGGAATACATCTATTAAATTAACACATGCACGCCATAAACTATTGACTATTTTATAATACAAGTCCTCGTCCAGTGGTCGAACTTCGACCATCGAAAAAAAAACTTTTCTATTTCTTTTTATTCATAACACTAAATCGTCAATGGCTACAAAACAAAAAAAAGAATGAAGAAAATCGGTTGTCTAACAGGAAGGGGGAATGTAACCTTAACCGTATCCCCACTACCTATTTATGTTTAGATATATTAAGTTCAAAATACTGCTCATGACCACTAATCATCTGATTAAGGCTAGATATCATACATTTTTTATTGCTACTCGGAAAATGACTGCATCGTTTCTGATAAAGGTACACCAAAATCCAAGGAAAGCAACGACCATTGAAAGGGAAGATGCAACGCTAGTGAGCAAATTAAAAAAAGGCGTGACCTCCTATTGTAATGAAGTTCCTTCCGCTTATGATAGACTTTTGGTTTGACAGTCATTATAATTAACATTATAAGATAACAAGTTAATAGAGTTAAATAGAAAAATCTACGATAGAACATATATATTATGTATAAAATAAATAATGATAAATTAAGCATCGAATGATCTGGGATAAATAAGTTAATAACAATTAATAATTTAAGAACTGTATGTCGAATCTTTTAGCGCGCGGGAGAGCTGTGTGGCGATTTATATGTATAGTTCACACAGGCTGTAACTATAGCAAGAAATGTCGGGAAAAAGTCATTACACACTTTTTTCAATCTCGACCCCATCTGCTCAAAACAAGTAACGCGCAATAAGGAATTTTGTATGAAAAACCACGTAAAATGAGCAAGGCTTTGGATATATGAAAAGAACTTACGGCTTCAGCCTCCTTGTAGGCGGCAGTGAGTTCCTCTCGCTCGTTCTCAAGACGGCGCAGCTCGATCTCGAGCTCGTGAAGACGGCGGGTCAACTCCGTGAGGTTGGCGCGAGCATCGTGCAAGTCATCTGATAACATTTGTGTTACAAATATTAGAGAAATAAAATGTATGTAAGTTTTGTCTACTGTATCGTTCTTTTCTCCTAATGCTTCCTAGTTGAGCGACAAAACGGCAGAGCTTGTACTGCAGTGTCACAGTTCGGAAAACTGTGGTTGATGACATGTATTGATACATGAAGCGTCCCAACTCAGTCCTCATGTAGGAGTCGTTACATTTAAAAATGAGCTAAATCCTATTTTAATCGTTCATGTAACACTAACTAATTCCCGCGACTTCACTTGCATCGTTTATTATCTCAATTGCTTTATAACATCTCAAAGGCTAGCGTTTTCGACGAAAGCTCCCAGCCGGCTTGACTTTTTCCGACATTTCCAACAATTATCGTTATATTTCAGTCAATTTACAAAAGATCTTGACAAATTATATACCAACACCTTCCTCATGAATGGGCATTTAGGTTTTTTTTATATAAAAGATAATTAATATTCACGAGATACTAACCACCCAGTTTCTTATTTTCGCGGCCAAGAGCATCTTTCTGTTCACGAGTCTTGTCGAGTTCATGAGAGATACGCTGGATTTCAGTTATCTTGATGCGGAGATCGCGTTGCGTCTGCTCGTAAAGCTGAACTGTCTCTTCCAGGCGTGACTTGATCTCGATATTGACACGCTCAAGTTGCTCGGTTCTCTTCTGGAGCTCCCGAGCTGTGCCGTTGGCCTTCTCCAGATCGATGATGAGGACTTCGACCTGTTTATATATAGTTAACAGTAGTGATGAGAAGACTTAAGATTTATTGTTGGCAAATCTTAGTTTTAGTACTGTTGTTTACTATACACGTAACAGCATACACGTTAAAATATATTATAGACATGTCATAGATAAGTATATATTATATTAAACTATTGGTAAATTATATAAATTCTTTCAAGAGTTTATTAATTGGGAATGTTGCAAATTTTTGTTGTGTTTATGAATGCTCGTCTGGTGGTCGAACTTCTACCATAGAGAAAAAAAAACTTGTTCCAATTTTTTTCATTTATAAAACTCAAGCTAGTAAAGAGCTACAATCCAAAAAAGAAGAATAAATATAATCGGATGAGAAACAGAGGAGAGAGGTGTCCTTAACCGTTTCTCCACTGTATATCTATATATAGATATTTTGATGTCCATAAATATTTTTAGTTTAACGTAAGGTGTTAAAGTAAATTGCGCTGTAAATGGGTATCACTAAAACAATTACACCTATATTGTATTTAAGTACCTCGCTCTGCAGACGAGACTTCTGCTTCTCAACGTTGTTGATCTTAACGATGAGAGTCTCGATTTGCTCTTCCTGTTCTTGAATACGAATGGAGTATTTACGACGGATCTCTTCGATTTCCTCAGCCCTGGCCGCAGCTTCAGCCTCGAATTTCGAGCGCCAGTGGCCGATCTCACCGTTGGCCTTGACGAGTTGGCGTTCCAGGTCCAAACGGGCCTCAGATTCCTCTTCAAGCTGCACGCGTACGGACTCGAGGTCGATTTCAACCTGGTGATTTTTAATACAAAAATTATTGTAATAATGCCCTAAAATTTGCATAAAGAATTTACGTCGATTATTAGGAATTACATATCGTATTGTAATCGCGATGGATACTTTACTTACTTTATAGAAATGTAGATTAAAGAAATGGAAGAACAGTAACCATATAAAACATATAAATTACTCAAGCAACATACCAATAAACATACCAATATAGGTAAAGAATACTCCTAGAGTTATACTCCAATCATACTCAAATTATTTAAAACAAATATCCTCGCACCTGGTGAAGGCTGGCCTCAAGCATAGAGCGTCTCCTCTCCTCATCTTCAAGCCTGCGGCGAGAGTCCTCGAGTTGACCGGCAAGCTGGCTCTTCAGGTACACCACGTTTTCAATATTCACCTGGTAAGTCATATCAAGAAAGGTGACATTTCCGATATATAAAATACTTTCAAACTTATTTGAATGCAAACAAGATTCAAAATACAAAAAAAATCTGATAATTTCTGCTAACAATTTTTTAATACTTAAAATAAATAAGGCACACATACCTTAAGATCTTGGACCTCCTTGACAAGCTCAATGTTCTCTTGGGACAGACGTTGCTTGTGAGAGGTGATATCAACGATGGTGCGGTTTAGTTCCTCGATCTTGATGTTCAATTCACTGACAACGATTTCAAGCCTTTCGTAGGACTTGGAGATTGTGATCTTCTCCTTAGTCACGTTCTCCACTTGGGCCAACAGTTCGTACACTTCAGCTTGGAATTTGGACTTCTCCTTTTCAGACCTGCAGACAAGAATAAAGGATTTCTGTCAAAAAGTCTATAATATATATATGCATGATGATAGACAAGATTTAATGAAGTTGACATAGAAGGTAGAAATGCATGGCTATTCGCACAATATTCGCATAGCAGATTTTAGTTATTTTAACACTTATTATAACAGTTAATGAAACAATGGAAAACGATAACAGCACATATATCCTCACCTGGCTTTGGACTTGGTGAGTTGTTCAATTTGTTCTTGGAAGTCAAGCATAATCTCTTGGTGCTTCTTTTTAAGCAAATGCGCGGTCTCTTCGGATTCCAGATGGACATCTTCCAAAAGTTTACGAAGCTTGGTAAGTTCAGTATCACGTTTTCTGTTGATCTCGAACTGTAAAATGTTAGATTTTATTTCAAATATGTCCCCTATTTTTGTCTAGGAAACATTTATGAAATATAAACATTAACTTTGTTTTAAATGAAATTGTTACAGCATACGTGTATATATTATTTACAAATATAACTCATTTTGTGAACAGAAATATAGCTTTAGCTTATATATAATTGGGGTTATTCTATTTTATCGATCAAGAAAATTAATTTATTACTGAGTTGCATTTAAAGTTCTTCATTGAACATTCTATAATTGTAAATATCTTTAAAAACTTCTAATTCTTTTCCGATTGTTAATATTGTATGAATTCATGGTGTTTTATTAATTACTAGCGAGCCCGGCGGACGATATCCCGCCCTGGTAATAAAAAAAACCTTGACAAATTATATACTAAAACGTTCCTCATGAATTACTTTATCCACTAGTGAAAACGGCATGAAGATCCGTTTAGTAGTTTTGAGTTTATCGCGAACAGACAGACAGACAGACGCGGTAGGGGACTTTGTTTTATACTATGTAATGATATAATAATATACATATAAATATGAATGAAGAGTTTGAAAATGTTGTTTTTAATTTTTTTTTAATAGAAAATATCATGACAAAAAAAATCGCATAGCAACAATCGCAAAACATATTAAAAAGAAAATAATATAGCACAGCTTGTTGATACATGTAATCTTATGTCTTCAATCTTGTCTTCTTGTTAAATTCTTGTACAATCTTTGTATTTTGATGAAATGCTTCCATTTTTTCATTATCTGCATTAATTGTGTCTTTCATAGTTCTTTGAAATTACTTTTCTGTTCTTAATGCATACAAATAAAGTTTGATTTCCTTCTTCTTCAGACGATTATTCATTCAATATTTCTCTTCCATTTATTTCATTTTTAATTTTGTTTCTTGTTTCATGGTTGCAAACTAGATATTTTCCGTGCAGAATACTATTAAACGCAATGTTGTATATATATATATAAGGTTAGTTGTGTTTACCTGACTTTCCGCTCCACCTTCTGCTTCTTCTAGCCTCTCAGAGAGTTGGATAACTTGCACGCTCAAATCTGCCTTCTCTCTTTCAATCTGTAATGCAACACAGTTTTCATCAGGACTAAAATATTTATTTTTTAATGCTTATTAAATTAAAATAACTGCTGTTTGTATTTGTAAATATTAATTCAGTAGTGGTTATGTCGTTGCAATTTTAATTTAAAATGAAATTATTTTAACGTCCATTGAAACTATTATTTATGATCTAGACTCTCTAGTTAATACGAATGTAAATGGTACAGAAGTTTCTGTAAATGTTTATCCAATCGTTATGCAATGGTCGATTACAGATCAGAACGTCCTTCGCATATTTCAGCATTGTACCTGTCTAAAATAAGAAACGTTTAATGTCTCACCGGAGTTCTGACTAACTCGGATATTTTTGCCACTCATACCACAATCTATTAATATATTTCAATATTGTGGCATTCTCAACGGGAACGAGCATCATTTGGCCCAGTTTCAAAAGTGAGACCGGAGAGCGAGAAGTTAAGATTTCGGAGAATGCTTTCGCTACGAGGCTAAAATTATCTCGTGATGCGCGAGCGCCGTTCGCGACGTATCCGTGAGACAGGCGCCGCGCCGCTCCGTCACGCCCGTTCCTATCTCCGGTTCATCTCACTTGCCTATGAGATACTCTCGATGTAACATTAGATATCAATCCAAAATAGATTATGCAATTTGGAATGAGATTATTTTATACCCCATAACCCAAATGATAAGGTACCGCCATAAAATATCACATAAATCTGTGATAAACTGTCAGGTACATACAAAACGGATGATACGGATTATTTATTCACAGACTGCCGTGGATGTGGAATTATTAATCGATACTGGAATTTACCTTATGCCACATTATATTTAATTAACATATATATTTATAGTTATTCCAATAATTTAAACAAATTATTTTCACTTAATTACTTTGAAATTGATAAAACTTACTACGATATAATTGATAGTATCTTATACATTCATTAATGGTTTCAATATTAATTAGATCAAGTAAAAAGGAGAAGACGATATAATTTGACACAGTGCTCTATGACGATACTAAATTATTGGAATTATAGTATTATCATGAGAAGGCTTTAAAAAATCAGAGGACCGAAGGGCGGGCGGTATAAATAGAGGAGGTAGACGAGGCGCGCGGTCCGCCTACACCTGCGGCGCGAGCGCGCCCTGTATGGCCGCCGCGTCCGCACATATCACATTTCGCACGCTAGAGCTTACCCTCTGACGCAGCTCCCTTTCGGATTCCAGATCATCATGGAGGAGACGGATCTTGTCCTGAAAAATACAAGATATTCTATCATCCGCAATCACTTCACAAGCACTTCACTATTATCGCGGCCGGTACCTCCAGCCTGGAGAGAGCACTCAGGTCGGCGCTGTACTCGATGTTAACGTCGGTGGTGCCACCGCCGCTGCTGCGGTAGCTGTACTTGGAAGTCTTCGCTACGGCGGACATTGTCGCTGTTCGTCTCTCGGTCGGCAGTCGGCGCTACGTTACCGGTCGGGCACCGTTCGACTAGTGAGAGCGGGTGCGTGCGGCGCGCGTGCATCAGCCACGGTGTCCGCCTCCCGCGCACTTCTCCCCGCCCGCGCCCATAGCGCCGCTCCAGGGCGGCCGGCCGGCTGGAGCTCGCGGATCGTGTTACCACCCCCGCGCGCACCCCCCTCTCAGCCTTTTATAGACACGCCCGTCCTGACACCGGCGCGGTTTTATTTGTTTTGCCCAAAATTTTGGCGAACCCTTTACGTCCTAAAATTTAAGATCCGGGTCACAGAAGTAGCGAGGCTGCGTCCACTCACTGATGCGGACATCGCACCGGCGCCGTGGGCGGCAAGTCGGGTCCAGCCGCTTTCTGATGGATTCCTACCGGTTTCTGGCAGGCGATCGCGGCCCGCCATACTAAATGCCACCAATCAGTTGATCTTAACAATGAACTTTGTTGTACTCTTTGAATTAACCCTCGGCAATTGAATTGATGTATGTTTACTAACATTAACAAACTCTAATTATATTATTTGCATCGAGAGAAAGTTGTTTTTCATTAATTAAACAATTACGGATTTGAACTTAAAGTCGGATTTTAATATTGGTTCAAAAAAAAAAACTTCGATATAAAAAATTTAATTTTACTATCCTAAGATTGACATAATAAAGTACATTATCTATTAGTAAGCGAGTGAAAGCCTTTTTTTCCTAACGTTACATATGTATGTAAATACATAGACTTTTTAAATTATGAAATAAAACACTTAAGTATACATTTGGCGGATAATACTACAAACATTCGTAGCATTTCGTAGACTTTTCGTAGGCAGTTAACAACAAAGTATCTTCAGAATAATGTATAATATAGTACTTATATTACATAAAATCTACAATATTCACATTTGTGTATTGTTATTTTGTCGAGAAAATCCGGTTAGTAATTGTAAAAACCGAGTACCTACTTAATTAATCAATTATGAAATATTATAATACCCATTCAATCCTAGTATAAGTTGAATTACTATGAGAGATATTAATTTCGAATTTATTTTATTTTAGAACTAGCTGTACCCGCGACTCCGTCCGCGTGGAACCTAATGGAAAAAAACAGTGACTAATAAAATCACCGGAATGTATTAGTCCATTTACTTATTTACTTTTCTCTCGCCGTTAAGTCGCGTTGTCATTAAAATTACAATAACTTTTGATAGAGCAAACCGATTTTGATGAAACTAAGAGTAAATGTTACTCGAGGATATGCTTTATGATTTTCTTGGAGAGGTTTTACCGTGAACGCAGTACTTTTGTAGTGATGCGTGTTCATACAAACAGACAGACAGACACTTCTAAAAATGATTGAAAATTGTTATATTTCTTATGCACAAGACACCTGGAACATTTTTTTCACAAAAATCTAAAACATGTTAGATTTACATTCTCATTATATGTACAGAAGATGGTTCTACTGACAGTTTACTGAGAGTAGTTTCTTTCCAGGAGGACTGATAAGACATTTACCGAATTCTCGGTGTATATTAATAATGTACCACTGTAGAAGTTAATCACTAAATAATAAATGCTTTAAATAATTTATTGTTAATAATGAATAAACCAGAATTTACGGGATTTGCCTTGTCAACATGCTGATAATAATTTGAAGTAATTCAAGATCAAAAGGAATTTAGTAGGCTTTATGTAATTGTAATGGTATCATACTTGATACAAAATATATAGAAGGAGTTTATCATATAAAATATATAGAGGTATAGAATATATAGAGGAGTTTATCATATAAAATCCTAAAGCATTTTAGGTATATATAAAAATGTAACAAGAATTTTGTGACGGTGACGGTATAATAAGTAGTTTGCTATATAATTATTTATGTCACCCGTTTCGGCAGACGGCTTATTGTGGTGCAAGATGTTAAGAAAATTCTACTTGAATATAAATTCACAGTGTCAGCAAACCTCATAAAGAAGTGTTGGAATTGACCCAATGATATAAGACAACTATGCCATCCATAAGTTTGATCGTAATTTCTTCTAACAACATACCTAAACTACTCAGAATCCGATCTGATTTATATGTGAATATACTGCTTTCACTAGTCCATCACCTATCTCAGAAGTCATCCACAGGCAGTTTTATATAGTTATATTTTTGCTTAGAATTATATGTTTGTTACGCGGGGTACCTCAGGGATGAACATTGGGTCTTCTTTTATTCATCATTTACATCTCGGATATTAAGAAATATCTCCACAATTTTCATATTTTTCTATGCACAAATGCCATGAAAATACTTTGGATAAATTTTAAGCCTCTAGAAAGATCTTAACAACTCCATTGCATACTGTACAGACAACAAACTTCGAGAAGGTAGATATTTCTAAGTGTTTTTAATATAATATAATATTAACAAGACAATCATAAACAATCAACTATACTTTTACAGAGTGTGTCGTAAATACACATAGTAGAAGTGAAACAAAGAAACATTTTCAATAAAAAAATACTGCAAAGAACTAACGTCACACGGTGTTCTCAGGCGGTCACCCATCCAAGTACAGACCACGCCCGATGTTGCTTGACTTGGGTGATCGGACGAGAACCGATGTTTTCAAAACTCTACCTCTCACAGTGTTTACTCCCACCATTTTCCATGACACACAAAAATATTGCCGATGAGAATTTCAAATCCCGTGAGGTACCTTAAATACAAATAAAATGTATTATTCTCGAAGGATATATCAAACCTACATTAATGCGAGCGAAGGCGCGAGCAAAATATATATAATATATATATTTGGTCGCGCCTTCGCTATATATATCTGGTCTATGATAGAATCAATTCTTTTTTTTAATATTTAGATTACAAGGCACAGAAATCATCACTTGACTGTATTGATTCCTTTCATAATTATTCTTTTTATTATTAGACAACAGTTGCAAAATAAACGGCATTTGTTTTCAAATAGTATTAGCTACAAGTACTCTTGATTGGTTAAAATCATGGTGTCACAAACTAAATTTTAGATAGAGGCCATTAGTAATTTCGTTTATCAGCACAAACTACAAGTAAAATAATTTTATGATAAGTAGATTCAGAAACTACGGTTCATTCTCTTTGATCTTGGATATAGATGTCTTCTACCTCATCTTATATACGTAAACGCTTACTGGCTCAAGAGTACTTCAACATATAGGGAACAATATACCCTCCCATAATTCAATGTCCTTATTCACATTCAGCTTTAAACATATCAACTTTATTTTAAGCTTTCCTACTTTTTATGCAATCAATTTAGTCTGTTATTCTATAATGTTTTACCGGTTGGACCGATTTTGATGAAATTTTGTGTGCGTGTTCTAGTGTTTCCGAGATTGGTTTAGATTCACAATTGGAAACGGTAGGTGGCGCTGCGTTTGATTTTTTTTTTATGTCATAGCAGGCAAACGAACAGGTGGGTTACCTGATGTTAAGTGATCACCACTGTCCATAGACACTAACAACACCAGGGGAGTCGAAAGTGCGTTGCCAACATGCGTTTGGGGGAAAGGGACGGAGGGGAGAGAGGAGAGGGGAGGAGAGGTGGGCCTCCAGCGCTCTCAGAAATTTTATTTTAGTTTTTTTTTATTATCACGGTAGGACAACATCTGCCCGGCCCGCTATTTGTTATATATGTACTTATTATCTCATATTTAACATTCAACAGTTTTTAGGTAATAGAGTTAGGTTTTACAACAAAGTCCCAAAACACATTACCAATTTGCCGGATACTGAGTTCAAGAATCATGTCAAGCGGTTTTTAATATCTAAAGGCTATTATAGGGTGGATCAATATGTGAACGATTGTGACATCTGGAAATGACACCCCTCTCTGTGCATCAACAAAAACAAATGTAACTATTTATGTTTTTTTTTTAAACATATATAATGAAGAGATAAACCAGATTGAGTTTCTTGCCGATTCTTGTAACCGATGACTGGGTTGTTTTCCGAACCGGTGGTAGCTTTAATGTTTATAAGCGCCTTCTCAGGGCCTAAATTGATTAAAGGATATTTTGATTTTGAACTTTTCCAAACTTAGAAATATAACTCCGCGACACTTGACACCACACAACACATAATATGCATATCAACAATTACCGCAGACATAACGCTCTGGGTTCCGAGTGAAAATTTCGAGTAATGGAAATTTTGGGGGTTAAATGAAGGGTTTTTTTTTGTATTCTAGAGATTTTCGACTTAAACAGGCTATACAATCTTATGGTATTAATTTAGCTACATAAATACGTAGGCTTATAATTGATATACTATTATTTATCTTTTGTGTTGTTATATATTGTAGATATGATTGTCTGAATGTATTCCTAAAAAAATGATATTTTATTATTAATTCATATTGGTTTTTTTTTTTAAATTTAAAGCAAGAATTATTACTGTCATTTACTTGTGATATAAGATGCTTTTTGTTTACATAATTATGGGTTTTCATATACACGATTGCGTTTATAAATACTTGATTTCACTGATATTTGAACCCTTATATTGTTAGCAGGGCAGCGTGCTGTTTTTTAAATTAATTTTAAACAATATTATAATACATAATTACTGTGTTCTATTATAATAATTGTTCTAATAAGTTTTTACAATAGTTGTCCCTCCTCTCAATTACATTATTCGGAAAGTTTGCAGAGTCCATTACAAGGTGGCTATGTTATATTGCCCTAAACTATAAGAGAATTGCGGTCATCTTAGTAAATTAATATAAATTTTCAATATATATTTATCCACTGAGGGCCTCCTGTGTCGTTGTCAATATTCTGATAAATTTAGACATTACCCCACCATCTCTTTTACATTATAGGACAATGTGAATGGGTCTACTACGTCATAGCTACACAGTAGCCTAGAACAACAACATATGATTTTACAAATTCTTAAATTTGCCTTGCGCGAAAATGCAGAGTTATGTTCCAGCCAAGGGTTTTTTTTCCTTCTATGATACTGGAGTCTACAACAAATTTTAAACAAAGAAACAAGTAAAAACTAATACTTTGCTATTTCAACAAAGAACTACAATAAAAAAAAACCTTAACATATTATATACCTAAACTTTCCTCATGAATCACTTTATCTACTGGTGAAAACCGCATGAAAATTCTTTCAGTAGTTTTTGAGTTTATCACGAACAGACAGACAGACAGAGGACTTTGTTCTATAATATTTAGTGAAGTAGAATTAAATAAATGACATAAAAAAAACTCGAGAAATATGTTTTTCAAGTGACAAGATCTCCACATTTTCAGTACAGTCTTCGTCACAACGTATTATTAATGCGTCTTATATATTTCTAATTAATATTGTTATATACATTAATGTATATTATAGGAACAAGTTAACATCCACAAAATTTAGTCGTTGAAATAATGTAGGTATGTAAAGTAATAAAGGCTGTGAATTTCATGTAATTGGAACCAATATAACATACTTTAGAGTGGAAAGTGAGTTTTCTCCACCCCATCCAATCCAGCCAGGTGTGCTTCAGGGTTCATTCTTGCGCCCTCCCTATTCAACATGAACATTAATGATCTATCGCGACCTCCGGGGATCAAGTTAGGTTGTTACACTGATGACACAATCATCTTTGCTTCAAGCAGTCAGAAAGTCCACATTAAATCGCAAATCGTACGTGTCGTTCGAAATTTTAGCGAATGGTATCGTAGGTGGCATATTGAGGTCAAGACCGATAAGGGTTTCGCAGTACTTTGTAACTTCTCCAATACATCGAATATACTAGAAATCCTCAAGCTATTCGATGCTATTATCCTTTAAGTTACCAGGGTCAACTACTCAGGTGTCACTCTAGATCAGTGGTGGGCATACTTTTTTAATGGCTGGCCACAAAGTTTAAGAAATTCTAGAGAAGGGCCAGAATTATAAAAAAAAAATGCATTTAGTATTAAAGCTTTTAATAAACAAAATACCTTTTACTTTTACGCCTTTTCTGGGCGTGAGCATTGATCTTTGGGAATTCAGCTTTCGGTAGTGCCTTGTAAAACTCTAGTTTTGTAGAATTCAAGAAAAATTGCTTTAAATGGGTACTGTACTGCATTTCAATAATTTCCAATTGCAATTCAGCAGATACATTTTCCGGATCTACATGACATTGCATCGAGAAAACATCTAGCGATGATTGAATGTTCTTATAATCTTAAAATAACGGCAGTGAACGATTCATACCTCTCCGATTCATGCCACAATGGTCTGGCAGAATATTTCGTTCTCGCACACTCACCACGGCCCCTCTTGCTAGAGCGTCTCAAATATGCGTTCGTTCCCTCTGAGTGGCGATATGATCGTATCATATCGATAATAACACGATAGAGTTACACTGCATTCGCTAGCTCATCACACACGCTACAGATATCAGATATGCCCACGGTAGGTGTAGGTATAGGTATGTTGTGGAAGCGTATTTTCTTCTTATTTCTTTTATTTTTTCTTTTTTGAGGAGTTAACCGAAATTAGCCTTAGTCGAAAACGTCAGACTTAAAATACCTACGTGTACGTGTTCATAAGACACCTATACGCATATGTGTCTCACCAACGCATACACGTATCGATTAGGTTAAATCGATACGCGATATTGCGTACAATGTAACAGCTCATACAGAGCTCCGGTCACTTTGGCACCCTTGCGATAGTTGCCTTCTCGGCAGAGTGCTTTCATAGTGCAATCACCAAAAAAGCACGGTGAAACTTTTAAAGACTAATTACATTTGTTTTCGAGAAAAAGCAAAATATATAAAAAAAAAACATAAAAATAAGTTTTTCAATGATTTTATAAAGCTGTATAGCAGTTCATTTTTTCGGAGAGTTATTAGTAGTCCCTAAAACAATAAAAATTTAGATCGTCGGTTCAGTCATTCCTAAGAACATTTTTTTACTGCTACAATTTTTACTTTTTCTTAAAAATCAATTAAATTACAGATCTGAAACTTCCAGGATCTTATCGTCTTATTAGTGTTTACATATCACCTAAGTACCGTTTAAATATCTTTGCACTATGCTTTTGCCTTTATGACCTTTCTTTATCCACAAGCAATAAAATTAGAAATCGAAAAGACCGGAACGAATTCTGGTTATCTATGTGATGAAAGGATGAGGAAATAATTATTGATATTAAATATTGTTTGAACATTTCAATCCGAAGTGTGAGATATAATTAATTATCATCTTGCACTCATTGCACCTGTGTATTAATCACACTGTCTTACATCATAAGTGAAATGTCAAGATATTTTTGCAGGCAACCTATCTGTTTAATAAATCATAGATTATTTCAGGACGGTTACAGGTGACGACAAAACGTAATTGAATTGAATACCCTCTCTCTATATATATGTAATTGAGAAAATACATGTTTTTATTTCAATCTAATGACATCTTCATTTTATTAGTACTTTGATAAATTCGAACATAGGTTTTAATTTCTAAACAAAGACCCAACTGTAGTTTTATGGAAATAGACGCAATTTATTAATAGCTTTTATCATAGAATTTGATGGATAATTCTATTATGCTTTTGTTTTGCTTTTGATATCTGTTCGCATTGTAAAAAGCTGTATATTTTTTGTAATGAAAATGTAATAAAACACGTAATTTCTCAGTTATATCATTTGTATAAATTATAACTGTAACGGTTGGATACAATTAATTATGAAGTTAGTTTTCACGAATATAATAAAGTAATTATATTTTTATCAACGAATCTATTTTTTTTTTAAATGTAATTAAGAAGAAAAAATACGATGTAATTACGTTATTTACAGATTTTATAGGTATTAACGTTTCCTCAGAACCTCATCTGATATTAATTGACGAGGTGGTAAGTAAACACGCTAAATCAAGAGTGGGGCTAGATCTGAAGAGCAGTTGTCGAACCACACCTAGGTACAGGTATTTGGTGACAGATTTTCAACTTCACCGAGGTAGCCACATAGTTTTAGAAAAAAAAAGTCGACGCAGTCGTAATGTCTGCCGACAGAAGTGAAAAATCAAAACGATGAAATAAATGTGTTCTCTTTTGAATTTTCATATTAATTATAGTGTGAATGACAATATTTAAATTTCAAAATTTGTTTATTGAAATTATTAACATTACTGTGGTTATCATATCTATTGGCACTCGGAGCAATAAATATATTTTTATAAAGTCTATTAATCAATCAAATCAAATCAAATCAAATTAATATTTGATATGCACTGGCCCTTATACTACGCGTCGCTAGTCTGACGCAAGCCGCGCAAGCGTAATACGGCCGGTAATGCTGACGTAGGATGTCATGACGCGACATTACAAATTTATCCCAAAAATACCGCTCAACGTGCCTAAAGAAGTTTTCACTTCAAAAAGGTCTAGCACTGTGCTCTAGTTTCATTATATTTATTTCCTACACCTCGAGCTACGGCTCATTCAGAAGCATTTATATCTATATCGCAAACAACTGAGGAATCATCGCTTTAAATCTTTTAATATTCTTTTTCAATGTTTAGTGGAAATAAAATCTGGAATGAAAAACAGTTTTGATGGCGATTGTACGTGTCCCGATTTTCAGTGTGCGTCGACGCAGGTGGGAAATTATTCGGTTATATTCGTACCTGAGCGAAGTGGGCCGAATGCTTTCCGCGTCTCCCCCCCTGGACTCCATTCCAGTCACCCCCCGCCCCGTAGTGAGTCATCGTCCGCTGAACACGTACGAGCAGAAATTATTAATACTGCAGCTTTTCCAACTCGTTTATGTGTCACGTTGGAAATCTTTTATAATATTTATCATTTCACGAATAGATGATCGTTAACGTAGCATTTGACTTATCATTTTATTATTGGAGAATAACGCATAGCATCCCGTATATTTTAATTGCAGGCAGAAGTAATGAAATTCGTTAAAGGAATTCCTCACAGTTTATTTTAAAATAAGTACAATATAACATTGTGGTGCTAGTTTTTCTGATTAAAAGAACACAGAAATGCTTATCTTAATATATATATTTCTTGTGTGCGTGTGTATGTGACTGAACTCCTCCTAAACGACTGGACCGATTTTGATGAAATTTTTTGTGTGTGTTCGTGGAGATTCGAGAATGGTTTAGATTCACAATTGGACCCGGCAGGTGGCGCTGCGATCGACTTTTAGGATTTTTTTTGTTTTCAAGGCAGGACAACGTCCGCCCGGTCCGCTAGTATATATATATATATATATATATATATATATATATATATATATATATATATATATATATATATAATTTTACAAAATTAGAAGTCATAGTTATTTTCAATTAAAAAATACATATATAATTTAAAGAGCACTCGTCTTGGTTTAGAGTGTTTAGTTTTTAAACCATATAGTCATCTAATATCCAGCGAGATTGTGGTTATACGGTAAATATTTATAAATTAAAAAATATAGTTTTTAATAACAATTCGTCATGTAATTCGATTTACGACAATATTAATCAGAATATTTAAAATTCTCGTAAATAAAAATCACTCGAGGCTGATGAGTTTTTCTGCTCTAATTGAATATTGTTTTAACAAGTTAGCAATTACATCTATAATCAGATACGTAATTAATCTATTCGGTTTTTATATTTCAAACGAAATCCCATTACGATTATATGAAGGTTTGTATATATATTATACTAGCGGGCCCGGCAGACGCTGTCCCGCCCTGACTATAAAAAAAAATCTTGACAAATTATATACTAAAACCTTCCCCATGAATCACTGTATCCACTGGTGAAAACCGCATGAAAAGCCATTCAGTAGTTTTTGAGTTTATCACGAACAGACAGACAGACAGACGCGGGGGGGACTTTGTTTTATACTATGTAATGATTATATATATATTGTATATATATAAGGTAAATACAGTTGTATTTAATTTGCGTCCGCATTTTTTAATCAAATGTCCTTGTTGATGGAAACTGGTAACCCAATAAGTAATAAATATGTTATAGAATAATTATGAACTCAAGATGTACATTTCTTCAGTTCATACCTTATTATAATATTTCTAGCAACTTCTTACGTACGTAGATGACACTATTTGAGGATTCTCGATCACCCTAGATATTGTCGCCACATCATAGTAGTGCGCAAGTTTCGTTTTTTTTTTTTGCTGCTACATTCTGATTAATACCAATGAACATTATTGCTTCAAACGTTTATTTTTGGTTGAACTTTGAAACTATTTTCAGTGGAATTTACTAACATAACACATATAATCCAGCTGAATTGTAGGTAAAATACTCATTCTAAGTGGCCTGGTAATATGTTTTGAAGTATTAAGTTAAGTTTTACGGAGGTTAACAATTAGATCTGTGAAATATCTTACTTGCAACTAGCTGTGTCCGCGACTTCGTCCACGTTGAACCTTATGTACAAAACAGTGAGTGATAAAGTAATTTGACTCGAGGAAATGTTTTATGATTTCCTTAAAAAGGTTTTATCATGATCGCAGTACTTTAGCAGGAATGCGTGTTCAAATAAACATACAGCCAGGCATTTCTAAAAATGATTGAAACGTTTTTTGTTACTTATTTCTAGACACCTGCAATATTTTTTTTAGAAATCACTATAAAGTACAGAGGCTTTAGATTTATAGTATACTAGAGGGCACGGCAGACGTTGTCCCGCCCAGATTATAAAATAATCCTAGACAAATTATATACTAAAACCTTCCTCAATAATCACACTATCCATTATTGAAAACAGCAAAAATATCCGTTCAGTAGTTTTTGAGTTTATCGCGAACAGACAGACAGACAGACGCGGTAGGGAACTTTGTTTTATACTATGTAATGATGTATAGATTATATCCAGTAAAAGAGTTGAGTTACCAATGATATATCTTGATTAATTATCCCACAAAACAATGCGGACGGTTGATGCATTGCGATAGAGAATGCAATAATAATGCCAACAATTGGAAATAAGTCTTTCAAAATAATATAAGTAGCATACTATATTAACAGAATATACAAGAAAGTTTGTAAGGATGGATCGATGTTTGTTACTGAAAGAACTTCTGAATTTATTTTGTTGAAACATTCGATTAATATAGTTCTAATATAGTAAATAGTTATAATGACAATGCATACATTCTATAGTGATTGCATATATGCAGATGAGAATCCGTAAATAGGAAACTTTGTCGCCTGAATATTTTACCAGCTACCTACCACGACAGTATATAGTTTCATTATAAACACATATGTAATCTTTTTACTTCTTTTTCCAAGAAACGTGACTCAAGTACGAACGTCAAGAAGGCACTTATGAGCGTTAACGGTCGAATCGATGGTAGGATTCAGGGAGTATCTAAGAAGAGCTAGCATGACATTCGACCGTTTACCGAATTCCCTATAAGCAAAGCGTTAACAGAAATTAGTAAATACATGCTTCAATCCTTCAAAGAAACGACAGCGCCTTTATATAAGAAGTACTAAAATCGTCTAACAACTAAACTAAATAAATATTTGATTATATTTTACTTTACATCGCCATTTGTACATTACACGGAATTGATATTTTGAAGCCAATATTAATCATTTCTTCTATTATTCATTAAAGGGCGGATTTTCTTTTTTTGTATGTTTTTTTTTGTAATTAAAACAATATAAATTAATTGTAATTTATTATAACTTTGAGCAGATAAAAATAGGGGTAATTTCCACACATTGCTGTCGTTTTCCTAATGATACGCCTGTAGTCCGGTGAAGCTGTGAAGACCAGTCAACACAATAGCAAAGTCAGTTAAAAAAAAAATGATGCGCATTACATTACCCTTTTGATAGTGAATTATGTTTTACATGATGTTTAAAAGTAATGTATCTTACTGAGTTTAATCTGGGTAATCTGCTAGCTAAAACCTAGCTTATCCAAGTTCTGCAATTATACATTAAACTATAACAAACTCCAACCCCCCTCCAGTAGGGAGTATGTACACTTGTAGAGGGTGCGGCCGATGGATTCCTACCCGGATCTGTCTCCTTACCAACGAATGGACCTCTCGCCCGGATGCTATTTAAATCATCTGTTCAAGATGTAAAAGCCTATGATGATTACGAGGACAGAGTTCGGGAATAATTTTTGTGGTTTGTTCTTAAGAAATCCATGAGGCTTCATATTGTAAATAGTTCGACAGGTAAATCCACCTCCGCTACTGTAAATCATAGTAAGACACCTTAAGACATAAATCTATGAAATTAAGTGAAGTAGACTAAGGTCGTTCATGAATTGGAATCATTACATACTATAAAATAAAGTCCCCTACTGCGTCTGTCTGTCTGTCTGTTCGCGATAAACTCAAAAACTATTAAACGGATTTTCATGCGGTTTTCACGAGTGGATAAAGTGAGTCATGAGGAACGTTTTGGTATATAAATTGTCAAGGATTTATTTTTAATCAGGGCGGGACAACGTCTGCCGGGCCCGCTAGTATAATATAAATAAGTCCAATAGAAATCAACATTGAATTGAACATTCTGGAACGGCAAAACGTGACTCGTTAAATTTGAAACATATTTCCATAATGTATGTTGGCCAGTCATCGGTTTCACACCCGATGAAGTCTATTTCGATCTTTACGCCCGTAGCCGTCGTAAAAGAGTCACCGTGTGCTCCGCCAACAATCCGGTCTCTTTTGTGACTCACAAATAGCTGGATCGTTGAAATACAGCTGAACTACTTAGATCCTTCTCGTCGTTTTTTTTTCATCCCACTACTGGGAATTCCTTGTGAACATATCAGAGCATATTATAATGTATTTGCTTTAGAAATTGACTCTCATGATTTCAGCTAATTATCTTGAATTCTTAATCAATGTAGGAATTACATAATGGATACTTAAATGATACTTATTATAGGCGAAATACTAAATAACTAAACGTAAGGTATACATAATTATGGATGTACTTAAAGTACTTAAAAAAATTACACCAGACTAAACAAAATACTCTGTAGTATGTTAAATACTCTGTCCACTGCAGTATATCACCAAATGGATGACCACGGTTCGGATCCGTGTCACCGACCTAACCTGTTTGGATCTTAACAATATACATTTAATATTATTTACTAGCTGACCCGGCCACATATTGCAGTGTCTCAGTTATTACACTATCAGTACACTAGCGGGCCCAGCAGACGTTGTCCCGCCCTGATTATAAAAAAATCCTGGACAAATTATATACCAAAACGTTCCTCGTGAATCACTTTATCCACTGGTGACAAACACATAAAGATCCATCCAGTAGTTTTTGAGTTTATCGCGAACAGACAGACAGACAGACGCGGTAGGGGACTTTGTTTTATACTATGTAATGATATTGATAAGAATTCATTATTGTCGTTGAGAATATGACCAATAAACATCACTTAATGATTCAAATTATTTTTTAAATATAAAAAACTACTTTTTGTAACTTAAGTATAAAAGTTAGACATATGCTGACATTTGTGTATGCATTTTTGACTGCTGTAGTTTTTGCATGATGCGCGCATAACAACAAACTTCTATCATTTTATTTGTATATAAAAGATATGATCATCATCATCATCAGCCTGTAAGAGACCCACTGCAGGGCCATAGGCCTCTTCCCGATGGAAGGTATGAGCGTAATCACCACGACAGCCAACGACATATTGATGATTTCAAACTGAGAAATCCACAGTTCTATGTTTTCCCACATGTAGGAGTACTACAAGAATATTTCTCAGGTTCAGGTTTCCTCACGATGTGTTCCTTCACCGTCAGCCGATAGTGTTACCAATTTAAATTAGTAAATGTACGCGACTTCCGAAAACTTCGTTCGTACATGCCGGGGTTCGAACCTGCGGACATCGAAGTCATATTCCACCGGTCAAACCACTAGACGACCACCACTTAAAAGTGATAAAGATATGATAAATACTACAAAATACCCAGGTTTCATAATAAGACAGAAATGCATAATGCTTACTTACTTTACTCTCTTAATTTGTGTCGTTATTCGAATTACAATATCTTTTGGTTCAGTAAACCGATTTAGATAAAACAAATACGAAATGTTATTCGAGGTTATTTTATTATTTTCTTGGTAACATTTGATCATAAACGGTATTCTTTAGCAGTGATACGTACACAAGGAAACAGACAGACAGACATTTCTATAAACAATTGAAACTTACATATTTAATTATCCATTCTTAGTTACCTGTAATAATATTTTACACAAACATAGTGTAAAAAATTTACACAAACAAGTGTAGAAAATTTACAGTCTTATTATATGCATAGATTAAATGGTACTAATTTTTTCTCTAATTCCTTTGAATTATAGAAAGAAATCCGCATACAAAAGATATATATTTTAATAAAATATAATAATCTTAATATGTTAAATAAATTATTGAGCTCTATTTTCGTTATAATAAAGATGTGGAAGATTTCAAATTACATGGACTTCTCTCTAATTACGTCTTTATATTTGCTTTCGTTTATATAAATAATGTGAACATATAAATTAACACGATGACATTTAAAACGAACGGGCTGTTTCTATCCAGTTTTATTTATAAAGAATGTCGATGACACCGTTGGCAGAACAATAAGGACAACTGTGCGGTGAACATCGAAATATAACTTTAAGACGATTAATTAAGGCATAATATATAGGCCTATATATAATAGCCTATAATAGGATACGTATAACTATGATTGTCCATAAAAGTTACAATTCAATTATACAATTTGATATAGATAACTTTATAATCTGTAGATGTTATATGGGTTAAGTATCTAATAGTTACAAAATTACGAATAAAAATGTAACACACAAAGTAACATGAAGCTAAGTAGTCTTATCTTTTAAACATTTGTGAAAGAAAAACACAGTATGTCGTACAGACACACGATAGAACTGACACTTTTGTATTACAGTATCTTAATTTTAATACAACAAAAGTCAACGTCACGCGATGTTCCCAGGTGGCCACCCATCGAAGTACTAACCGTGCCCGACGTTGCTTAACTTCGGTGATCGAACGAGTATCGGTGTTTTCGACACTCTACCCGACACAGTGTTTACCCCCACTACTTTTCGTCACACAAAAAGGTTGCCGATCAGGATTTTAAATTTCATTTCAATAAATTTTGTAATTGTTATCTTATACATTAAGAAATATCATAATCTAAAACTCATGAGGATACATAGTCCCATACTCAGTAAAGGCTCGGGTAAAGATATTTAAGAAAAAAACAATAATAGTTGTTAAAAGCTTTTGAATGTAAACTATATATTTAAACAAATACCGTAGATGAAGACGGACAATAATTGTTTAAAATAATTCAGAAGAGCGTTTTTAGCGTTGGTGCTAACATGAATCACTTTGAAATAAACATTATATGAGTCACAAGCCGCCGGCTGCCGCACCGGCGTGTTTCAACGAAAATATGTAGGTATTATATACTGTGAAAAAAAATGTATAGTCTACATTCAACCTCGGCATCAAATTCTAGCGGTAGGCAGATATTATCTAGAAATTTCCACAAGGAATTAACACGTTGACTGCCATTAGGGTCAGTGTGACCGGCTCTCGACTTCGCTACAACACCGTGGGGGCTACTGGTGACCGGCAGCGCGGTCTATACTAAAAATACATAATTATAGTAAATATGGATACTGATATATTTTTCAATAACACCATTATTACTATAATGTTACTCAGTAACCAAAGCACAATTGTTAAAAAAAGACAATCGTAATAATTGCCTACTGTTCCGTGGGGGGCACCAGTGACCCCTACCACGAAAAATGCTTCAAATATCATTTTATAACTCATATTATTTGCTGGGTTTCATCATAATATTTATCGCATGTTCATGTTGTCGCCTCTGACAAACCATTGAAAATCCGTATGGCAGTTTTTTTTTATATCATAGAAGGCAAACGAACAGCCGGGTCACCTGATGTTAAGTGATCACCACCGTCCATAGACACTTGCGACACCAGAAGAGTCGCAAGTGCGTTGCCATCCTGTGTTTGGGGGAGGGGAAGTGGGGAAGGGGTGAGGGGGAGGGGAGGTGGGTTAGTCCACGCGTTGATGTAAGATATATAATCATTATGAAGCGAAGTATAATTTTTTTTTTCCAACTGACTACGCTATTTACCTAGCAATGTCTTAGCAGCTTCACCGGACTACGCGAAGTTTAGATGATAGCACTCGAATCCTCTCAAATAAGTCGGTGGTTTTCGTGAAGGAAAATACCGCGATGAAACTATAGCACGGTGGTAAGGCTTTTTCTAAGATCGCCTGGTTAACTACCAACCTCAAATTCAAAATCTATCACCAAACAGCTGCTGGCGTGTTCGCATAGCGGCCTTTCAGAGTCAGTCCGCCTTTAAGTTTAACATGTTTACCATCATAAACTCACAACGTCATTTAATATTAGATGAAATTGTAAAATATATACTGTGGGTAACAATCGACTATTTAATTACACTAAAGTAAACAAAGTTACACGTTTAAATTGGGTATAAATGTACCCGGGTACCTTGTCACTCCAATGAAGGTGTTTTTTTTGGTTACTCCCATAAGGGTTAAATAATCATAGATATAAAATGTGTTTAAAAGTCCTTTTGAATTCCAAGGATCGATGATCAAATTCGTCTAATGAGATGTGCTTGGTTGCGAAAAATACAAGTTATATGTAGTCTGTATGTCTATACTAATATTATAAAGTATATCGTATAGACATGTAACTGAACTCCTTCTAAACGACTGAACCGATTTTGATGAAATGTCTTGTTTATGTTTGAGTGGGTCCCTGGATGATTCATAATTGGAATTGGTAGGTGACGCTGCGATCTAATTCGTGGAATTTTATTTTATTTTAAGGACAGGACAACTTTACCTACGTATATAGTAATTTGAATTTATGTTCACTTATCGAGATCAGAAATAACTTTTTCTGCATGAGGCGTAAATATTTATACAAAGTTCTATGCTTTTCTATAAATATTAGAACAACACTTACGTAAAAGATGGTAAAGCAGAAGATGAAATCTTCGGGGACTTAACGTTTCTCAATAATGTAAAAAAACGGCAATTAGTCATGTAAACCAATTAGAAATTAACTTCATATATAAATCGAATAGTTACGGTAAATACAAATACAGTGTTTGATATTTATCCGTGCTGATCTCCAAAACAGGTGACGATTTTGAGGGAAATTTTAGTAGCAGTTATGGCTTTTAAAAATATTGTATGGGCTTCATATAATTGTAATTTTTCGTTGAAGCTAAGCAGTAACGATAAATTTTAATTCAGGTAATTTAACACAGGGTCATAGTAATTATAAGATTACATTAAAAAATAACACCACAATTAATATAGATTAAGTAAGAGATACAAGTATTTTGATAAGAACGCAATCGCAAGCATTAACCAGTTTTAATAAAACAAAACCGTGTATGTGACATCGGATAAACTTTTTATTTCAAAGTGTAATGGTTGTATTATGTATGTACAAACTATATTTAATACTAGCGGACCTGGCGGACTTTGTCCTGCCGTGGTAATAAAAATAAAATCCCTAAAAGCCAACCGCAGCGCCATCTACCGGGTCCAATTGTGAATCTAAACCATTCTCGGATCCACTGAAACACGCACACAAAATTTCATTGAAATCGGTCCAGCCGTTTAGGAGGAGTTCAGTCACATACACACGCACACAAGAAATATATATATTAAGATAATATTTTTTTAAGTATATTACAGAGGGCAAACGAACAGGCGGGTCATCTGATGGTAAGTGATCACCACCGTCCATAGACACTAGCAACACCAGGGAAGTCGCAAGTGCGTTGCTGGCCCTTTAAAAGAGGCGGGCCTATACTAGATAGTATTGGTGCGATGTATTTCCAAAAACTTTTATTAGTTACTCGACTACTTACTAGATATCATAGGCGGAATTGATAATATTAACTTTTAAGACATCAGTCATCTGTGGCTTAGTCGTATATACACGAGATTTAGTGCAGTCCCACAAGAAAAGGTCTTATGGTATTAAATCACAAGATCTCGGTGACTAGTTGATATCATCGAAAATAAAGACAGCCATGCCGGTGAATTTTGTGCAAAAGAGCTATAATGGTTGAGTGCGCTGAGGGACAAATAGCAATCATATGTTGGTGAGATGTATATTTGTCAATTCAACTCCCTTGTAATTGGTCAATCTCTACTTTTACCTCACGGTAGTGACAGTTAAGGTGGTGCCAGCTTCATTTTGAACCTTAACGTTCCAAAAACTACGCTACACGGTGCAGTGATGACTGTATTCTTTCGCAACTAATCTTATATCATTATATTATATAACATATGAACCTATACGAGCACATGGTTTCTTCAAGAAAGAAATAGGGATACATACATCCATTTTTGGATTCACATTGAAAATGAAAGCTAAGTTAATTTACTAAATTCCACATAGTATATTTTGTAGTACATATAAAATCTTACCACTTCGATATATATATATATATATATATATATATATATATATATATATATATCGAAGTGGTATATGGTATGGTATATATATATATGTCAGAATACAATTTACAAGGTCTTCTTTTTTAAAAAGTTTGGATATCTATGGGGATTGTATTAGTATACTATAATTCGATAAATTATATAACCTAACACCGCTTTATAAAACGTTTGTGGGATTACTACTGTTATCTCTATAGTTATTAATCAAAAAACATTATGAAGCTATTCAAAATCTCTGTGGCTATTACGATAGTGCCTCGTCTTTTTTGAATCTCATTTTATTTTCATTCTTTTATATTAACCCATTGCAACACACCCGTTACCGGAGCTTGTCGTTCCTTATACCTAGAAGTAAGGTGAGTAAATTCCCGTTGACGATCGAAATAACTACGTGTAGGCGTCAAATCACCTCTAACCGTTCTCAGTTCTCGTAACAGAACTGAAAATTGTTCGTTTCTTTTAGTTCGTTGAGTAGCTAGGAGGGAAACCTATAATCATCTGTCGATATGTTTTTGCTTTTTACCGATTCGTAAGACATTTAGCTGTAATAATGTTTTTTAATAAAGATAAAAGAGAAAACGGGGATTTCATTTTTGTTACCGTGAGCACAGGTTTTAGAAAAAGGCTGAAGCAAAACAGATATAGAGCACGGAACATGTGAGAGTCGCCAATTAAGAAATACTATTATACCACACTAGCTCCCGCCTGCTTCGGTACGGGTTTCACAATGACAGAGGGTCACTCGAATCCAAAAAATAAGTAGCCGAGAACCAGCATAGTCCCATACCGAGACGTTTGGTAGTTTTAACGTGCTTAGGACTTAAAAGGACCGTGTTTTCATTATATATGTGTATATAGGTATAGATTATAACGTTGAAAGTAAAATTATTATGGACTAAGAATAACCCCGTGTGTTTCATAATATTTCTAATATTTATTCCGTTTTGTGTTATATAAACGTAGTATTTCTCTCAATAATAAATAAGAAAGATCGAGTTTCATTCTATTGATAAAAATAGTTACTTTGATATTACTTTCAATTTTATTTGATACTGTTCACAAAACTTTAGCAATACTCTAGTTTATTTTAGTTAAAGGAAAATATGCCTAATATGCGTTGGTAGATCACTTTATTTACAGCCTAACTACCACGATACCTGAACCTTTTTCTTGTAACTTTCTGACAACGATCTGCAAATATTGAAATAGGTATTATAGGGAATCTAGGACAGTTTCTCACGACCAAATACAGGTGTATAAATACAGATCTCACAATATGTTCTTCCGCGGTGAGGTTTTCAAGGTCATTTGTGACGTACCATGTGCCTTTTTTATAATTTGCAATAATGTGTAAAGGAAGGCATAACTCATTCACTAGACACAATACGTGTTCCTTTGTTTAACATAATCCAGAATACAAATGTCTGTTTCGCTATTTGCGAATCGGAATAATACCTACCAACAACTATCGATTATTTACTAAAACTTATCTTCAACACAACTGTAGCGTTAATTTGTAATTTTGATGGAATGTATATTCATATATAAATATCAAGAATAAACCCAATATAATAAATAATCATGTAAGTTTATGATAGTTAAGAGATGTTTCACCTTAAATCTTGGAAGTAACAACACATCTCTAACTGCTTGCTATAAAGTGCCTTCTGGTTACCTAACCAAGTTAAATTGAAACATCTCGATCATTAATTTCACATAATCCTTACAACTCCTTACTCACATATAAAGAAGAGTCTGTGTACGTTATTGTACTTTACATTCGTGAACCACTTTTCATACTTTTTCTAGTTAAGTTTTAGTATACATTTTATTACATTAGGTAATATATGACATTAGCAATTAATTAAAGGTAATTAATTCATTAAATGTAGTACATTCTGATGCATTACTTTGTTTCTGTTTATTTAATATTGAGAATTATGATGCAGCGTACAACTATCCCTAATACAAAAAAGTTAAAACATATATCAGCTTCCTATAGCATTAAATTTTTATTAAACTGAAATAGCAACAGCAGACAATACTCACCGATGTAGTCAAAGTGTTAGCTCAAAGTTAGTAGAGTAACGAATTGTAATAATTTAGGAAGAGATTAGTATACGCCAAACAACTAAAACAAAATTGGAAGAGAATGTGGAAAAGTTGTCGAAGTTTGTTGTTAGCAACTTGGTTAGCAACATACAGCTCATGAGGCCTTCGAACTTAGAACGATTCTCAAGATAACAGCGTATTTAATATGCTTAATCTCAGGAATGCGGCGCTTTTGAAGTTGAATGTACATGCTATAGGCAGCAATGGTCACATAAAATGAACCGTACCGTAACCTTAACCGTAAAATGACGTCAAACGTCATAAGATTAAAACAAACAGAAATAATATCAATAAAACAGTGATATTATAAGTAAAACACCTTTTTACTTATAATATCCATTGGTGTAAAAAGGTGCAATAAATATTTCAAAAGACAAAAAATTAGACGTAAATATGCAAGTTTTCGAATACTTTGGTAAATACTCAGAGAGAGATTTTTAATTTGATGATTGTGAGTTTAAAAAGTTTGCTGTAGTATGTGTTTCTTTACCGAAAAAATTTTCATCGTTTTTCAGCACGTCACCACTTAGCTATAACCGCTTTATAACATAAGACCTTGTTTTGAAGCGTAATCACGATTTTATATATAATACTAGTTGCACGCGCTTTTTTTAAATCGTATTAAAGAATTATAAAATTGTGAGACTATGTACAATTATAGAAATGCTCTTTAAAATCAATTGTAAGTACGACATGCACGCCACTTACAGTAACATGTAACGTGTACATGAGATATATAAATACTAACAGCGTGCCACATGAGGTTTGTCATCAGCAACATATTTGGAACCTTAACCCACAATATAACTACCTCAGTGCTCACTTACACTGTATAAGGAACTAATGAAACAATAACTTAAAATATTATTATAAAGATTTACGTTTACATTACATTTAATATACATTGCCATTATAATTAAGATTCTGTGACTATACAAAAAATAAACGCTTGTCTGTTCCGCAAGAAATTGAATTACGTAATACGTTTATAATCTAAGATCTTTTTATAAGGTCAGCTATCTGCCAGTGAAAGTTTCGTGAAGATCGGGCGAACCGTTTTGGAGACAGTACTGCGAGCGAAACCACGGTTAACAGCTAGTATATACTAAAATTACTTGATTTATTTTTATAAGATCAGATATCTGTCAATGAAAGTTTCGTGTAGATTACTCTAACCGTTTTGAAGATAGTACTGCGGGCGAAGCCACGATTAACAGCTAGTCTAAATTAATATAAACTAAATTACTTTCTATAAGCTCATCTATCTGTCGGTGAAAGTCTCGTGAAAATCGGTCCAACCGTTTTGGAGATCATATTGCATACAAAGCCGCAGTTAATAGGTAGTCTAATTTAGAGTAGACTTTTTTTTATACGTGGGGGAGCGGGGAGTAACCCGCTGTAATTTCGGCTATCTGCGAGTGAAATTCCCGTCAAAATCGGTCTAGCTGTTTCGGAGATTAGCCGGAATAAACAGACAGACAGACCGACAAAAATTTTAAAAATTGCATTTTTGTTATCAATTGCGTGTATACTTTCACACACAATCAGTAAAAAAATGTTATTTTGATATTACATACAGACACTTCATTTTTATTATATGTATAGATTAGCACACCTGAAATCCCTTATGTATTGAAAGGCTTCTATATTATTATATTTATGCCTCGTAACTATTTAACGGCTTTGTATCTCATAAACGTAGCTATAAAAAACAATGAGGTGCGTCAATAATAGTCGAACTGGGCTGTTTTATTTTGACCACAAATTCATTTGGTGTTTAGTAACAAAGTGGCTGACGATAATGATGACATTCTAAGATGAAAGGGACTAACTAGCTCAAGTGCACTCGCCGAAACATATCTATGATCTATGGCTGTTGGCGACAGGTGTTCTTCTTAGGGGTGCTATGTAGCCAGACAGGTATGACAAATTGGTCACCTCCATCCAACGGTTTCATCACAATGTATTCCTTCAATGAAGACATTGTAGCATTCACTCAGTAGAATGACGCAGTGACAGCGTATCACCGCTTCAAAATAGAATAAAGGTATTTGATAGTGCAGTTATAACTTCAATTCTTGTATTCCAAGGTGTGGGCATGTTTCACCCATGGCGAATGAAAATGTGACAAAGCGCATCCTTTATTCAATGCTTATTGACGGCAAGTGAAAGCAAGGCGGACAACTCCCTAGATATAAAGATGTACTCTAGGACCACATAAAAAGGTGTGACATAACACCTACCCCATGGGAGAAACTGGCAGACGAACGCTTGGACACCGATACTTTACCAGAATAAGCAGTTTTGAGGCATGTTGACTTACCATGCTTGTTACCAGACGTGCTAAATTCAAAGTCCGTACACCAGCGGCAAATATTTTTTTAAATGACAATGGTGTCCTTACGTGCCCGCGATGTGCATGCACCTTCTCCAAGAACATTGGCTATGTAAGTCACACGAGGGCACATCTGCGTCGGAACTAAGCAATCGCTGTGACACAAAGAACAGTACTAAGGGAGGGATTATTCGGAGATAAAGATAAAAATTAAAGAAAAGTTTAAAAAATCTAGATTATATAAATAAATGTAATTATTGTGATTATTGCCTTTTTTATATCATAGGAGGCAAACGAACAGGTGGGTCACCTGATGTTAAGTGATCACCACCGTCCATAGACACTAGCAACACCAGGGGGGTCGCAAATGCGTTGCCATCCTGCGTTTGGTGGAAGGCAGGGGGAGGAGAGGAGGAGGGAGAGGGGAGAGGGTAGGTGGGCCTCCGGCGCTCTCACTGACCAAACGAAACGCAACAATTATACAAGCAAGCACTTATACTTCACGTTGGTTTTTCTGTGAGAAGGTGGTAGTACCCCGGGACCCATTCATGCTGAAACCAGTAATAACTTCAGCGTGGCTCTACCACTTACATATAGTCGTCGCCCAGGTGATGAGACCTAACGAAGCGCTGCCTGTTAGTGCGGTGTCTTGCACTGAAATCGATCGACGAAAACGAACATTTTTTTTTTGTTTTATACCACAGTGTTGACAAAGAAGTAGACACCGTAGTTTATAGACACTAGAAATACCAAAAACAAATGTGACGACCCATTAAATACTTTTGCACCTCCGTTTTGAAGAATCCTATACTTTACTCCCCTCAAAAAATCTCATGGGAGAGCTTATTCTGTAATCAGGGTGTTTTTAGAAAATAATTCTCTGAAAGCCAACTATCCACAATTATTTAGGTGCTTACTCAAAAATAAGTAATCAAAATAATTTGTATAATCATTGATCCAATCTATGTACCTGAATTTAAAATAAGTACTTATTACTTTTAACGCCTTGTAAAGGCTATTTTTCCCATAAAATATCTTATCTGGAGTGTTAAAATAGCTAAAGTTTACTCTGAGTAACCTTAACTAGCAATAGTCTGCGGTTTCATCTGCGTTTATATCTTTATAAAATTTTATATATATTGATCACTGCGCTGATTGGTCTTTTTTGCAGAGGATACTTCATTTATATTGATTGTAAAAAGGATAGATTCAGAGGTTAACTATCTAAATAGCACCTTAAATAAAATCGATTTGTATTAAACGTTCGATATGCATTACGATATACAATTGTACTAAAGAATCTATTCATAGATACAAATAAAACAAAGTATATGAGATTTAATTTGCCTAATTGAGATCAAACTGAATTTAGTAGGCTTAGTTGATAATACTGTGTCCTTGAGCATCATCACACTTGATTCTAAATTGCGACAGACTCATCAAATTTAAAAAATGGTGAAAAGCTTAAGTTTAAGACGAGATTAAGCATTCGCAGTTCGTAGGATTCGTCAGCTAACGCATATTGCAACTACAAGGTCGGTCTACTTAGTTTACTTCCATAGCTTAATATTTTGTGGTGTTTTGATGCGAGACATAGCAGCTGAGGTAGACACCATATTTATATTTTAAAAAACAAGCAGTTCGAGTAATTTACAACACGGGACCTCGTGAACTATTAAAGACTAAGTTTGAGGAATTCGGTATCTTCGCTGCGCTCTCCCAATATATTCTTGATAATTTAATGTATGTCCATAAAAACTTAGTAAGACCAGTAACAGTTTTTAGGTAGTAGTGTTGTTTTATAACAAAGTCCCAATGTATATTACCGATCTGCCGGATTCTTAGTTCGAGCGTCATGTCAAGAAGGTTTTAATGTCAAAAGGCTATTACTAAGGATCATTATATGAATGATGGTGATGTCTGAAATTAACATCCCTTACTATACATCGGCAAAGAACCGGTGGTAGTTTGATGTTCATAAACGCCTTAGTCAGTGCCTAAATTAAATAAAATATTCTTAACTTTACCATACATTATTTTCGTATAACTCTAAATGTTTATACCTCGCACGCCGAAATAATTCTCATACGACAAGATTTTTTCAAACTACTTTATATTCATCCTTATATTTTAATCAATTAAAAAATATCTCTATCAATGATAGCCTAAGTGTTATTCTAATATATAATATATTCTAATATACGTATATCTAATATAGTTTCATCAAAATACATTCAGTAGTTTTGGCGTGAAAGAATACTTAACAAAATGCTCACAAACTGTCACGTTCATAACATTAATAGCAATAGGATATTAGAATTTTGATTTGTGATACACAAAACTACGATGAATATATGTACAATGTCTTTAATATAAGTATATAATATATAAAGGCTGATACCGCTAGCACGAGACACGATTATATTTAGACCGTTCCACATTGAATAAATGTTTCGCAACGCCACGGTATTACCGACCCGCGGCCTTGCAAACACATCAACAAGCACAGGTGCGGAAATACACACACTCTCCGCACGAAATTTATATTAAAATACATTTAAAAGTATTCCTCCTTGATAAATGTAACTATATATCCAAACGCCGAGTGCTTGAAAACGGCCTTATATTAGGTGTAGTACTCGTTATCTGGCACGGTTAGTCATGAGATGTTCCGGGGAATCAGACTATGTATATTCAGTATTCAAGGGGGATACTATACGCATAGCAATAGAGCTGACACAGCGATTGTCTTTTGTTTTCGACCCGCCAGTGAAGTAAGTACTAAGGGTCTAGAAGATTGGTATAACAGCGGCGATTGGCGATAGATTAAAAATGTCTCTTCAGTAGCCGTAATGCTTGGATTGTACAGTGCTTCCCATGAGGTAGAGCGCACTCATTATGTTATGCTCGAATAAAAGAATCACACCTACTAAATCCTTATTAATTTTATAAAGACGAATGAGGATTTGTTTGTAAGGCCTGGTATCTTCGGTACAATAAAGAGCATAAGGTACCATTGATCCTTAAAAAATGTATTGTTCCCAAAGGACAGGTCAAATTGCCATTAATGAAAACTACACCGCGAACAAAAGTTGGACTTTAATAACCTATTGAGATAAAACTTGTTATGGGAAAGCTTTAAAATTCTGATCCGCAACCCCTTTGTGTGACGAAAAGTGGTGCGGATAAACACTGTCGCGTAGAATAGGAGCAGTGTCTTGCTTGCCTTGGTGTTGGAGAACAATTAAACATACGCTCTGCTCGCTTTCCTTTTGAAAGTTTCACCTCTAAAGCGTGTGAACTACACACACGTTTTTTTTTTTTTAAAAAGAGGAATTTTAAATTGCGCAAAATAAAAATATTTTTTCCCCCCATGTTAATTTTTTTTTTTTTTTTTTTTTTTTTTTTTTTTTAATTTATTATTAATACCTTTTTTTCTTTTTTGTTCGTTTTTTTCTACAAACGTAGATTAAGGCGAAAGATAAAATTTTTGAACAGATTGTTATCTTGTTACGCCAAAGAAGTATAACTTCTAACGCGTGTACATAAGTACACACACACTTTTTTTATTTAAAGTTTTTTATTAACTAGGTACAAAAAATGATATCTTGAATATGAGCTTCGTTTTGGTCATTTGGAGAGTCGTAATTAATACTTCGGTTAATTTTGTCCAATATGTCTGCGTCTATGTCGGCAACGGTTGGACTAATATCGTTCTGAATATACAGGGTATTTAAATTTATGGTTTACACTAGGGATTTAAGAAAGTTGCATAAAAAAATCACAGAGGGCTAAATCTGGTGAATGCTGCGGCTGTTAGCGAAAGTCATTCAAAGAGATGAGACGTACAGGGAAGGTTCGCGGAAGGAAATAATTGACATTCGTGTCGTGTGAGCTGTGATAGATTATTATGAAATCTCTCTCTATCTCTATGTAACGAAAATGAAGTTGATGCCTTCAATAGTTTATGTATTATGATTCTTTCATAATTACTAAGTTTTTGCACCACACCTTATATAAGGTTCGGTTATATTATGCTTTATTTGAACACACATAACTGTGACTACTGTAGTAACAATCTTTATATATAAAAATCAATGTGTGTATGTTTGTCCGCTATGCATGCCGAAACTACTGAACAGATTGTGATAATAATTTAGGGAGGTATTCTCGGGACGCTCGAGAGAGTTCCTGGCTCAAAAAATCAATATATATAAATGTTTTTTAAAACACACTCATCAAAAAAGTCTAAGCAACATGTACTAATTTAAATTTTAGGATGGTTCTTCACATTATAACGTTGTATTTTATTTTTAAAATAATATCTTTAGGGTTCTATGATGTAAAAATAACAGCTGTTGTCTTTATAAGTTCTTTTAATAACAGAAATGAACAATATTAGAATATACTGTAGAAACTAAGATACATAAGAAACTAAACTTTTTTCTTACAAAATGAAATTTCTAAAGAAAATGTATTTATTGTGAAAGAATAGAACAATTTAATACAAAGTATGGGCTCATCTGCTATTCAGAACTTGTCGGCAATGATTATTCATTGAATTAATGAGACTGTTTATGTCATCTTGCGGTATTCGCTCCCAATGGAATTGTAGCAAATCCTTCAGCTGTTGGGTTGCTGTCGCTCCGTCCAAGTCCTTCAAAACACGTCTCTGGAGCATGTCCCATGCGTGCTCGATGGGGTTGAGATCTGGCGATTGTGCAGCCCAGGGCAATACCCGGATGTTCTCCGTTGCAAAGTATTCACTGGTTCGCCGAGCTGTATGTGAACGCGCATTGTCATGCATTAACCTAAAATCAGAGCCAAAGGTTTGTGCAAATGGGTAGACATAAGGTCTGAGAATATCCTCAATGTAATTTTCAGCATTCATGTTTCCATTTACAAAAACGAGCTCAGTTCGCCTGTTCTTCATAATACCCGCCCATAACATAACTGTTGAGCCGCTGTATGGATGAACTTCCTGAACGCACCTGAGCCTTTCAGTATTTCCGGGCCAACGATACACTCGCACCCTTCTTGTATCAGGTTTAAACCCGAATCGCGACTCATCGGAAAACATAATTTTATCCCATTGTTCCTGGGTCCATGTTATGCGTTCTCTACACCATTCATATCGACGAGCGCGATTCCCGTGACGTATCGGTGGGCACCTGATTGGGCGTCGAGCTCGTAGGCCGTACTCATGCAGTCGATTTCGCACAGTTTGAGGACTTACATCAACACCACTAGAAATTTGTAGCCTCAAACTTATCTCTCGAGCGGTTAACATCGGCTGGCGTCTTGCAGTCAGTTGTATGTACCGGTCTTGCCGAGTGGTTGTACTCCTTTTACGGCCTGGATGCTGTTCAGCGGGTTCTCCTGTATTATTGTAGCGCTGCCAAAGACGACAAATAACACTTCTACGAATGCCAAAATGTCGAGATACCTGAGATTGATTACTTCCCGCTTGCAACATCCCTACAGCTCTTTGCATTTCATCTGCCATCAAATGACGTCGCTTCATGACGTAAAGAATATCTAACAATTCAATTTTGTCGCTAACTTTATTTAAATGGTTGGTAAAATTATAAAATCAGGACTAAACGTAGCAATTAAAACGCACTTAAATTCAAACAAATTCGCAGTTATTTGAATTTTATGAAAAAACAAAACATAATCAATTTTTTTTTTTACAACCAGCCGGTATGTCATCAATAACAAAAAAGTTTACTTACCTACGCACTTTGTTTGAGTAAATACTTAGAAATTAATTAATATAAATGGTAAAATTTGTAATATCACGCATGTTGCTTAGACATTTTTGATGTGTGTATATAATGATATTGTTTGCCTTCAAGAAAGGTCTTTTTTTCTTATTGAAACTTTTTACACTACATTTGATATTACTTTGACATGTCTGGCATATTTCAATGAAACATCAGTTATCACAATTAACCAATTCCATTTGTACCAATAGCATTGTTTAGGAATTTATGTAGTTCTGGCATAGATACGAGGATATAGTGGTATCCAGGGTAACGAAGCTGTTGATTTTCTTGCTAAAAACCGATCCAGACTGGATATTTTGATCACTATAAAACCTATGTTCAGGATTTATCCTCTCCAAACAATACTGATTTGTTTGCGTCATGGAACTCAAACTGGAATGTATTCAACCAAATTATAGGCAAATCATATGCTTCCGGATATATTCAGGATAACATTCCAGGTAAGCCATGGCTTTATAAGTTTCGTGACTGTTACGAGCTTGCTGCGTCTACTAACTGTAGACTGATATTTTATTCAATTGAATTAGTATTTTATTTTATGATATTTTACTTAACAATATAAGGCGTCCGTTTGTGTCTCCTTTTGTCAATACTCTGGCCAATTTTATAAGTTTTAACAAAATTAAACATTAACATAACACAATAACTAACAATAATTATTATGTAAATATATATTTATTTAAGGCACGATGTCTGTGAGTGTTGTTTTTAATAAAGTGATTCTCCCATGATTGACTTGACACTGGTAGAATTCGTATCTATGAAACTCTAATATTAAAAATTTGAAGTTGAAGTTTGTGATTTTGGGTGTTCGGGGTAATCTCTGGTATTTTACCTACTGATCCGATTTTGAAACTTCTTTCACTATTAAAAAGATATATTAGATTATTTTTAAATATATAAATATATATTTCTAATAGTTAATGTAAATGTAATTAAAATTAGCAAAATTCTAGTTGCTAGAATGATTTGAAATAGAGTAATAAAATCCATAGCAAAATTAATTACTGTTTGCTATACAAAAAAAAAACTAAATACTATAAGTCTAAGTTTAACATCTCAATCAAAAAGATCGTTTTTATGTGATAAAGAAAATTAATGTTACAATTACTAATTACTAAGTTATTAGATACAGGTTTCATTTATACTTTACAAATTCTTATTAAAACAAAGAGCTAAATCAAAATGAAAATTTCATGGAAATAAAGTGTACTTTTTACAGCATGTTAATTGATGGAGTTGGTTAGAACATAAAAACTATAAGCCGGAAAAATTATTGTATTATAGCGAGGATAGTAAAAGGGGCACGGAGGTGAGAGTCAAAGAAGTAACCCAGGGGATACCGGGAAGACATTTCTTGCCAATATATGGGCCCCCCCCCCCCGCCCCCCCCCCTGCCGCCCTTCCCCCTTTCCCTTTTGTCCCCCCCAGTTCCCAACTCCCGGGCCCCAAAGAAAAAAAATCACCGTCCTGGGCCCGCTCTCCCGCCCCCCGGTCGGGCGTCCTCGCCTTGGGCAATAGGATAGTTTGGATTCACAATTGGACCCGGTAGGTGTCCCTATAATGGGGTTCTAAGGTTTTTTGCGTTTGGAAATAAAATCGGAACAGGTAATAACCGATTTGGCGCAGACGAAGTTGCGCGGGTCAGCTAGTTCCATATAAATACGACCAACGTTTGAGGTAAGCTACATTCACCCGATTCGTTCAAGTGTACTTACTGCAAGGCTTTTATTGCTCCTTTCTTGTTTATCTGTTCAACAATTAACACTGCATCTACCTAATGACATGGTAGTATCACAAGATGATGGCAGTCATATTCAACTCGTTTACAAACACACTCTTTATAATACTGCGCATCCAACGTGCTATGCTATTCAACGTTCTTAAGGAAAAACTGAATAAAGTTGTGAAAATTGCTTAGCGTTTTTGACTTCTTTTTCTGAGCTCTGACGCATTAAAAAGAAGACATTTCAAGAAATATATTACGGAAAATATACATTATAAATATAGAGGAAATGTTTTACAATGTATTACTAAGAACAACGCATGAACACAATGTCTAATGTCTCTCGATAAACCTTGAGAAAGCATTTTTGTAGGTGGTAGAGACACGCTGAAGTTACTACTCGTGTCAGCATGAATGGGTCAACTCGCCCGGGGTAGTACCACCCTCTCACAGAAAACCGACGTGAAGTAACAGTACTTGCATTGTTGCGTTTCGTTCGGTCAGTGAGAGCGCCGGATACCCAACTCCCCTCCCCCGTCCCCACTTCCCCACTCCTCCTTCTCTCAAACATAGGCTGGCAACGCACTTGCGACTCTTCTGGTGTTGCAAGTGTCTATGGACGGTGGTGTCCATCATCCCCCACCTGTTCGTTTGCCTCCTATGATATAAAAAAAAAATGTAATTACCCAAAACTTTTCATGATATCCGTGATTTTACCCCTGAAACCGTGGAAATAACGCCTCTCGTCGTGCATCCGCTAAAAACGAATGTAACTATCTATGTGTGTAAAGTTTGACATGACGATAAAAAAGAAATTTCTTGCTGATTTTTTTCGATGACTGATTTATTTTCGGAACCGATGATCGTTTTGAAGTTCATAAGCGCCGTCACAGGACCTACATTGAATAAAGTATTTGTAATTTCATTTTGCTGATATAAAGGTAACTAAAAGCTTTGAATAGCAGTTGCTATTTATTGTAGGAGAATAAATAATGATGTCGTATAATTACTATTTGTTGTATAGGCTATACATAGAAACAACTAGATTGTTATCATCGAGGTGTCTGTACAAGTGCCAGTAATGAGTCATTTCGTATGACACAGCAAAATGAACTTCAACGTTAATAAATAATTAAATTAAAAATAGATTTTATTCATACATTAAAAGGGAAATGCTGTCATCTTATGATGGGAACGTAGCCAAAATTGTTATTTAAAATGTAAGAAAAAATGTACCACGATTTTATATAGTCTTTTCTTTTAATTTATATCTCATAGAATTTACAAAGCTATTTGATCAAATAAATAATTTTTGTTTGGCTAAGAATTCTAATTTCAAATTAATATTATTTTAAAAACATGGAATTCTTTTTCCAAGAGTAGTCATTTTTTTGTCATCATGGATACGTTAAAAATTCCAGTAATTATGAAATATGAGTGCCGTCGTGGTAGCAACACGGCACAAGCGGCACGCAACATCAACGACGTTTACGGAGCTAACACTACAAACCAACGCACCACCTGTTATTGGTTTGCTCGCTTCCGTTCTGGGAATTTTGACCTGAAAAATGAACCTCACGGTCGTCCGAAGACTTTGGTGGACAATGACGAATTAAAGGCGATTGTGGAAGCTGATGATACACAATCTACGGCTGAATTAGCAGCAGCTTTCGACATTAGCGTCAAAACAATATTGGTCCATTTGCGTCAAATTGGCAAGGTAAAAAAGCTTCACAAATGGGTGCCCCACGAACTCAATGATCGCCAGCGCGAAGTACGCGTCGAGACGTGCCTTGCACTGCTCAACAGACATACAAATGAAGGAATTTTGAACCGCATTGTTACCTGCGATGAAAAATGGATTCTGTTTGATAACTGCAAGCGCTCAGCAAGTTGGTAGAATCCTGGTTCAGCACCTAAACAATGCCCTAAACGAAAACTTACCCCTAGAAAAGTGATGGTCACTGTTTGGTGGTCTAGCGCCGGTGTGATTCATCACAGCTTCTTACCAAACGGGGTAAGCATTACTGCAGATGTGTACTGTGAAGAACTGAACACAATGATGGAGAAGCTGGCACATCTCCAACCAGCATTGGTCAAACGCTCGTCTCCGCTGCACCTGCACGACAACGCGCGACCTGATACTGCACAGCAGACGGTCTCCAAGTTGCAAGAACTGGGGTTGAAAGTTCTCCATCATTCGCCCTACTCACCAGACCTTGCGCCTACAGACTACTACTTTTTCCAGAATTTGGATAACTCCTTGGCGGGAAATAATTCAATACCCGAGAGGCAGTACTAAATGCCTTTGAAGAATTTGTTGCCTCCCGTCCAGCTGAATTCTTTAAGAAAGGCATCAATAAACTGCCACTGGGTTGGCAAACATGCATTGATTGCATGGGTGATTACTTCGATTAATACAAATAAAAATAAAAAAAAAAAAAAAAAAAAAAAAAAAAAAAAAAAAAAAAAAAAAAAAAAAAAAAAAAAAAAAAAAAAAAAAAAAAAAAAAAAAAAATTTTTTTTATTTTATTTAAAAATTAATTAAAAATTTAAAATTTTATATTTTTATACATGAAAAAAAATTCGTTTCAATTTTTTCATACAAAACGGCAATTTCATAGGTATATAAGGCCGGCAATGAATAATGAGAGGCGCTTAAAATACTTGTGTTCAGGGGCCTTAAAATGTAAGCCCATGTGCTACCCAGACAACTGTCACTTTTTTTTTATATCATAGGAGGCAAAAGAACAGGTGGGTCAACTGATGTTAACAGTGTGCGCTGTGTTTGCGGTGTGCGCTTGCAACACCAGGGGAGTTGCAACGGCGTTGCTATCCTGGATTTGGGGGAGGGGAGGAAGGAAAGGGGAGAGAGGAGATGGCGAAGGAGAGGGGAGGTGGGCCTCCGGCGCGCTCACTGACCGAACGGAACGCAACAATGCAAGCACTGTTACTTCACGTCCCATTCATGCTGAAACCAGTACTAGATTCAGCCCGGCTCTACCACCTAGAAGACCACTCTCCAGTGGGAAGACCGGTTAGAGATATAACATTGTAACCTCACAGTGTAACGCATTAAAACCACAGCCAGCGGAGAACCTTCGTTGTTTTTATTTCATTCCTCCGTCGAGTCCCAGGCTACAAATCGCCAAAAGCTCAATTCAAATCGATTCAATTCAATGTAACTTAATTTAATTCGATATGATCCAATTCTATTCGATTCGATCCAATTCGAACCGATCTTATCTAACCCAATCCGAGTCAATTTTATTCACTTTATTTTAGTTTAATCAAATTAATGTTCCGAACAGCAGCTAGAGGAAAAGAATATGTCGTACGAAAGATAGAATGATCAATTAAAGTTCTCATAGGATTGCCACCTAGTGGTAATAATATAGAACTATTTTAGAAATTTATTAAGTAAAATATTTTCTTTTATTTCGGATAAAGCTAAAACATTTAGCTTTCAACAATGCTATACAAACTTTGACCAAAAATAAATGTTAATGTGAAAATAATTCAAAAACTCAATTTATGACTTCTTTAAAAGCATTATTCCCCATTTTGAAATTTAAAATTTAATATTTAATTTAATAAATATCCTCTAGTGGCGTATATGTCAACTAAATGTATATAACCTTAGCTACTTTGTTCATGTTATGTTTGATATTTCAACCTGGAAGCGAACAAAGAAGTTCACACTGTAATTAATAGATGGCGTGAAATTCAATTTCATTCTAATAATACTACTGCCATAAATTTAAAAATAACCTTTGATATCTTTAATGAGTTTCTATTATGTTACTCTTTCTGAATATTGTAATAGGATATATATCAAAATCGGTCAAAGTTCACCACAAGATTACATAGTAGCTTATAAATTAGTAATTTTGAGTTTTATTTGTAAATATCATAACCAAGTTTTTCGAGTTAGTTTTGTAATACTTTACAGAGTAGAAAAAACATAAAGTAATCTGACCTATGTTGTTATTTTTTTAATGTTATCACGATAACCTATAGATATCTACAGTCAACCTCAAAATGACTGCAGTACTTGAAGCCATCTTCACAAGTCCCAGTCCTAAGGCTATCTTGGAGCCCTTAGCGCGCAGGTAGGCAACGCCCTGATTCATGAGACGTTCAAACTTAGTCCTCAAGTGTATTGGCGTCAGGTCTGGGGTTTTAAAGTTGTTCGTTATAAGGTTTAATTATGAAGCAATCATGGCTCAATGGTTAGCGTGTTTGGACATCGCGTCGTTATAGGTTCGAATACTTTAATTTGGCGTGTTTATCATATTGGACCACATAGTCATTTAACATCAGGTGATATTGTGGTCAACCACTAAAAATCTATAAAGTATTTTTTTAAAAGCTGCAAAGACTGCTTAACAGTTGATAGACTATATTCGCAAAATCATAAACATAAAAATACAGCGTTACGTCTTTCAAAGTAAATAAACCAAATTGCTCTGCTTGTTTTTTCATAAAATATCTATAGCGTTCAACTGCGAAGTTCGAAGGGCGAGTACTATTCTTGCAGCCTTCACGAAGTTGGTTTTCTGTCCGCGTTCTCTCTATTACTTTAATTTGTCGAGTTCATGATGTTAATTGCTTGCTGTCGTCCTCCTTATTTAGCTATTGAGAACCTTGGTATGATGGTAAGTTGTGTGAAATGTCTGTTGCTCAGGATGCCTGATCTATTGTTTTGAATGTAGCATGCCATAATGATTACACTATGTCTGATGGCAAGCCCAGTATATCCAAAAGCAACGGCGACCCCCGAGAGACAAACAATCCATCGTCAAGCATCGATTCCATGTCGGCCTTCCTAAATGTCTCATCACGTTACGTCATCACGTTACCATGTCATAGGAACGAGGGAATATACTGACCGGGAGAATGTTCCATAGCTTCATAGGTTGGTAAAGATAAGACGTTACGAACTTTTTAATTCGTCTGCGGATAGAATTTACCATAAAACTTTGGTACGTCCGTCCGCAACACTTGAGACCAGACTGAGGGCGACGTGGATACAATATGACTGAAACTTAGGACGCCTATAACTTACTAACTTCTTGGTATGTGTAGCATTTTTGGTGCACACCATCAGCTATGTTGGCACTACTACATCAATACGCCCCTTTTTATTGTTGAATAAAGATTCTTGATAACCAAGTAAATAGAACAGCCCTGGCAAGAATACTGGCCCTTCTTAAATACAATTATTGTACAAATAGAAGGTTGCTGACATAATTTTAGGCGTTCTAATACATTACTAGAAAAAGCTATACTAATGTTCAATGGTTAGATTAGGATATAAAATTCTTATACTAATAGTCCAGCTGGGCTTTAACAAAATATATTTTTCGTTCGAACACAAGTCGTACCATCATAAGGATATGGCCGAAGGACTTTTAAAAAAGCGAAATTTATTAAAGAAAATGTTTATTAGATTAAATACAATGAAATTAAGCTCGGTTTAGAGCTAGTGTCACACGAGCGGATTATGGATTCGAACTGCCCTACGTTATATTAATAATTATAAAGAAAGGTCAAAAGCGCTAACTATGCGAATCAGAATAGGGTACCCTGCTAGTACTTTTATATACGAGAACCATTTATAACAATACGATGCGACGCGTCACCCCTACATTGAGCCATTATTGTTTCGTTGTATGATTAAATGTGGAGTTTAGTAACTTTGGAATATCGGTTAAACATATAGTCACCATCCGCCTTTTCAGTTCCGGCCACTGTTGACCAATGTTCACTAGTGTTTCCGTTCTTTGATAGCATTTTACAGTCTGATTGTTTTATTTCAAACATTTTTAAAATGACGTCTTTTATGCGAGGAGGCTAACAAAAAGACGGTTCATCGGATGATAAGTAATCACCGCTGCCCATCGACATCTGCAACACGACGGACATCACAGATGCTTTGCCAGCCTTTGAGAAAGGAGTAGGCGTAGTAGTAATTGTCTATTTGATAACGATATTTTAACGAATATTTTATATATTATATATAACGTTATATTATATATAACGAATATTTTAATTTTGGTTTTGAGTAAACCTTACCAATATTATACATATTTACATATATGTTCTCAATAATGTAGAAAAGGACACGGGGTATCTTCGAACCAAAAAAAATATTACTCCCGAGAAAAAATAAAAATAAATAATAATAAAAAATTACCACCAGCAAAATCTAGTGATTAATGAAACATAGGTCTAATAATTTATAATAAGTTGATTTTAATAACCTCTAGACTCTAGAGCATATAACAAACACAGTAAGGATTTTGATACATTAAAGTATAATTTGAATACTTATCTCTAGATGTAGGTATGAAAAAAGTTTAAATTATCTTGTCTTACTGGTTGCTTCCAGTTTAATTAGTAACAAAATGTTGTGTTGCTTTAACCGGAATTCAAATTACGTTACAATTATGTTCTTATTTTACTTATAACTTTACTTTGTTAACTGTGGCAATGCTTTTTGTGAATAAATAACCATTAAATTCAACGTAAGAGAATTTGTAAAATAAACTAAGTAGTGACTTCTACACCGACATAGTTTACCACATTATAATAAATAAATATAGCATAGATTACCCATATCTATAGATTTTAATAAAAGCTATATGCCTATATAAACTAATTAGAAACAATAAATTACTTACAACTCTTCTATATCATCATTACATAGTATAAAACAAAGTCCTGTACCGCGTCTGTCTGTCTGTTCGCGATAAACTCAAAAACTACTGAACGGATTTATAAGCGGTTTTCACCAGTGGATAAAGTGATCCATGAGGAACGTTTTGGTATATAATTTGTCAAGGATTTTTTTTATAATCAGGGCGGGACAACATCTGTCGGGCCCGCTAGTCTATACATATAATAACAATGTAAATATAAAGTGTCTACGCTTTTCAGATTAAAAAAAAATTAAGCCGGTGTCTAGGATTAAGTAATACATTTCAATTATTTTTAGAAATGTCTGTCTGTCTCGAGTAACATTTAGTCTTGGTTTCATTAAAATCAGTTTATTCTATCAAAAATTTTAATGACGACGCGACTTAAGTACCTACTAGAGCAAAGTAGATAAGTAAAAGGACTTCTTAATACATTCAGGTGATTCTATTAGTCCCTGTTTTTTTAGATTAGGTTCCACGCGGACGGAGTTGCGGGCACAGTTAGTTCTAAAATATACTCATACCTCATGTGATAAATATATATTGATGTAAATCTGCAACGCGGTTAAAACCTTTAAGAAAAAAATGATTACGACGTATCACATATGAGAATACTTTGCAAGTATGAATTCTTTGAAAAGCTTTATGCAGCTGCAAAAACTCATAACCTACAAATTCGTAAAGGATGTGACAACGGAAAGCGGAGGCGGTGGTAATTTACGCCATTATCGGCATTCAATAAAGGACGTATAATATAATGTTATTAATAATTCTCTCAAAACAGTTTTTATAAATTTGTAATGATTTTAAGAGTAAATTGAGAAATAACATTTTAATTGTTTGCAGGAAATCAGCACGTAAATATTTAGAAGTGGGTCTCGATTAGTTTCAGGAGACAACGTTAATTGTTAATCGTCTTTTAAATACATACGTAAGAGTTTCTAGGCCTCCCTCGGCATGGCTCGAGCCTAGGTGCGTTCCCTCGGCGTGGAGCCCTTGAGTACGCTGCTCGCGCGAATACAGTGAGTGACACAAAATCTTACATCACTGCAACAACATTACGCGTATCACCTCCACATACGTGCACGCACACACGAAAGTGGAAGGGTTTTATTTTTTCCCTTATCGAACTAAATTAGTTCAGAAATTATTAACCGACACGAAATACATATAAGAATTATTAAAGTATGTATGCTTGGTACACATATAAATTTATATAACTCATATAAGTATGAATATGTAGCTTAGCTTAGGTTAACTGAATTAGGTTCGCGAATTGCACGAACTAGGCAATAATCCAAGCCGAGGTGTGCCGTGCACCCTCGAGTTAGTTGTCTAAATAAAATCGGGTGAGTGCCTTAAGCGCTCACCTTATTAGTCTGATGAAGCTATTAAGGCCTTGCTAGGCCAATAGCGTAGACAGTTCGAGAAAAAAAAACGTAAGAAATCCAATAACAGATACTTACTTTTGAGTATCTTATTTAAGTAGATAATTTTATTTTAAACCAGCTTTTGATTGCGACTTCGTACGTCTAATGTAGATTTGAGCTATCCTAAGGGGAATAGTACTTTTTTCTAAATGAAAAGTATCCCATCCTATGTCCCTTTCCACACCCCTGACAATGTTTATGGAAAATTATATGATGACCGGTTAAGTAGACCGGTAAAGTTTAACAATTTTTTTTTATATTATAGGTGGCAAACGATCAGACGGGTCACCTGATGGTAAGTGATCACCACCGTCCATAGACACTAGCAACATAAGTGGAGTCGCAAGTGCGTTGCCAACCTGTGTTCGGGGGATGGGGATGGGGGATCGAAGGGGAAAGTGGAGGGAGGGAAGTGGGCCTTCTGCGCTCTCACTGTTACTTCACGTCGGTTTTCTGTGAAAGGGTGGTACTACCTCGGACGAGCCGACCCATTCATGCTGAAACTAGTAACAGCTTCAGCATGGCTCTACCACCTTCTAATAACCAAACTGAACCGGAATCAAACAAACAAATAAATTTACATTTATATTTATAGTACTAGCTTCTGCCCGCGACTTCGTCCGCGTGGAATAGTTACTTTGGGCTAACGCTAATACGCATCGGAAGCTCTCAAAACGAAAAATACACCCCAATTTTGAGAGATACTTGATTGGTGCTCCGTTTGGTTTTAGCGTGATGATATATAGCCTATAGCCGTTCTCGATAAATGACATATCTAACACTGAAATAATTTTTCAGATTGGACCAGTAGTATCTGAGATAAACGCGTTCAACCAAACAAACAAAGGGTTTGCCAGCTTTGTAATATTAGTATAGACTAACTGTGCCCGCGACTTCGTCCACGTGGAAACTTATTTATTACTTACTTACTTACTTATTATAAAACAGTGATTAATAAAGTCATCTGAATGTATTAAGTCCATTTATTTATCTACTTTTCTGTTGTACTTACGCCGCGTCGTCATTAAAATTACAATAACTTTTGATAGAGTGAACCGATTTTAATGAAATAAAAAGTAATGTGGTGGAGGAGGGTTATTTTTTTTTTTTTCGCAAATAATATATTATAAAACAAAATCCCCTTTCCGCGCGCTCCCCCCCCCCCCCTTTTGGTTCCCCACTCCCCCCCGACCCCTCCCTCCATATACCCCCTTGGTGTTTGGGAGATATTTTTTTTTAATCCTAAAACCCCTTCCCCCCGTTTCCCCTAAAGTCCCGTTTTGATAAAAACTATCCCACATATATTTTCTATATATGTCTTCCCCGTACCCCTTGTAACTTCATCACTTAACATACTGTAAAAACTAAACTTTATGTACATTAATATAAACTACATTAAAAGTAGTACCAAGGATTCCTCGAAAACAAAACTGTACCTGTCTATATATAATACTAGATATCTAATAAATATAACATAGTATGGTAACTGCAAACACCTCAACTAATTATTTTAATCGTAGATTCACAAACCTGAACCCAACTACTTCAAGACTCAACAATATTTTGAAAACTAATTTTATCAAATATCGAAACAACACACGTACTAACAGAACTCTAATTGAGATTTGTCTTCTACAATGCAATGTTACTATTATTTAGGTTTGTGTTTTAGGAAAAAATCTTGTCTTTGTTTAGTAAATGTTTTTTATACAATAATATAAATAAATGACACAACATATAAGTGACAGTTTCGTTTACACATATTTTTCATGTGGTTGATAATTACGCATAGAAATGTCACGTCAATGTAAATGTCTCAATTATAACGTACTGTACATTATACGGACCGATGAAGGCGTCGGTTCCGAAACCCAACGATCATTTGTTTTTTATTTTTTTAAAGTAGCATAGGGAGATAAAATATAGCTTAAATTTTTAGGTAATCTATCTGCTATAAATAGCACAAAGAATATTAACAAAATCCGTCAAGAATTTCTTTAACTACATTTTTTTTTACTTTCCTTCGTTATCCTGGAGAAACCATAGCGTTTTATGGGATAAAAAGTATCCTAGGTGTAACCTTGTAATATTAGTTGTCACTGTGTCAAGTTTCATCAAAATTGGTTCAGTACACTCAGAGTGATACTTGTTCACAGGGACAGACAGACAGACAAATATTGTAAAAGGATTACTTTTGGCTTCTATACTTTTGATAGAGTGGACCGATTTTAATGAAACAAAAACTAAGTTATCTCGAAAATATGCTTTATAAGTTCGAAGTATTATTGTGAACACAGTACTTTAGGAGTGATACGTGTACATACAAATTGTAGTCCGGTGAAGCTGTTAAAACATTGCTAGGTCAATAGCGTAGTCAGTTCGAAAAAAAGTATTCATACAAACATATAGACAGACAGACATTTCTAAAAATTATTGAAATGTATTTTATTACTTATTCCTAAACACCTGCATCAATTTTT
>AP028424.1:5038568-5118185 GCA_036509395.1 Antheraea yamamai | reverse complement strand
GTTCAGCGTGAACTCGAACGCTTGCAGCGCGATGACGTCATTTACAAAGAAGAACGTTCAGACTACGGAACGCCTTATCGTTCCTATTATTAAAAAAATGGCGAATTACGTATTTGTGGAGATTATAAAGTTACAATTAATCCACTTTTAAAAGATTTTCATTATCCAGTACCCCGAATTGAAGAAATATTTGCTAATTTAGCGGGAGGAGAACAATATTCAAAAGTAGATTTGTCTAATGCTTATCAACAAGTGCTTCTCACTAAAGACTCTCAACCGATGACGGCGATCACCACGCATATAGGCACTTTTGTTTACAAACGTGTACCTTTCGGTTTAAAGTGTATACCAGAAAATTTTCAAAAATTAATAGAAGAAACTATTAGTGGCTTGCCGTCTACGGTAGCCTTCCAAGACGATATATGTGTTATTGGAGCAGATAAAGATACTCATATAAAGAATTTAAGAGCTGTATTGTGTAGGTTAAGAGATGCTGGTTTACGTGTAAATTGGTCAAAAATGTGCATTTTTTCAAAACAGTGTAACATATTTAGGATATTGTATAGATAAGTTTGGTCTTCACACTGATAAGAATAAGGTTGAGGCGATAGTGTCCGCCCCCATTCCTAAAGATGTATCTCAATTAAGAAGTTTTTTAGGTTTAGTTAACTTTTACGCTAATTTTTGTATTAATATTAGTAGTGTTTTGCGTCCATTATATAATTTGCTTAAAAAAGGTGTTACTTGGAATTGGATAGCAAGTGTGAAGAAACCTTTATAGAAATCAAAAGTATGTTGAGCTGTAGTCCTGTACTGGCACATTACTACCTAACACTGCCATTAATATTATCGGTTGATAGCAGCGCATACGGGCTAGGTGCAGTGCTAACTCACAAGTTTCCGGACGGTTCAGAGAGACTCGTTAGTTGCGCTTCTCGCACGTTAAATGACGCAGAGCTCAATTACTCACAATTAGATAAAGAGGCGTTAGCAATTTTATTTGGTGTAACTAAACACCATCAATATTTATATGGCCGCCATTTCTTTTTACGCAGTGATCACCGCGCACTAAGTTTCATTTTTGGTAAAAATAAGGGTATCCCGCAGACAGCTGCCAAGTCGCTTGCAAAGATATGCAGTGCGTTTAGGAGCTTATAACTTTGATATTTAATTTGTGCCCTCGACAAAAAATTGTTTTGCAGATTCCTTGTCTCGCTTACCATTACACATAACTAAAAAAAAAATGATTATGATTCTGAAAATTACATTGGTAGCTATTTCAATTTTATACAAAATGATTTACCAGTCACGTTTATTGAAGTACAAAAAGAATCTAAAAAGGATGTACAGTTAAATAAAGTAATGGGGTATATTAAATTCGGTTGGCCAGAACGTATTGAAAAAGTGGATAGGGTTTATTATTTAAAAAAAGATAATCTGTTCATAGAAAATAATTGTTTAGTTTGGGGATACCGTATTGTAATACCACACACGTTACGTGCTACTGTTTTAGATGAAATTCATAGTGGACATATTGGTGTTGTCAAAATGAAACAAGTGGCACGAAACTATGTCTGGTGGGAGAGGATAGATGCAGACATAGAGCGAATCTGTCGTGAATGTCAGGCTTGCGCTTCTCAGCGTGATCAAGCCCCACCAGCGCCTTTACATTTTTGGAGTTGGCCGAAAGAACCTTGGGTCCGTTTGAATATAGATTTTCTAGGACCATATCGTAATAAGTATTTTCTTATTTTAATAGATGCTCATTCTAAATGGTTAGAAGTCGAAGAAGTAGGTAGTACTTCTGCAGCGGTGGTTATTAATAGTTTACGTAAAATTTTTGCTCGTTTTGGCCTCCCAAGAAGTATAGTAAGTGATAATGGACCACCGTTCTCTTCAAGTGATTATCTAAATTATTTAGAGAGTAATGGTATCAGGCGCGTGTTAGTTGCACCTTATCATCCATCTAGCAATGGAGCTGCTGAAAATGCAGTCAAACTTGTAAAAAAATTATTAAAAAAGGCTACAGTAGAGAATATCGATTTTGATAAAGCAATATGTAGTTTTTTATTTTCTTATACAAATCCTGAACACTGTACAACACAAAAAGAGCCAGCTGTAGCAATGTTAGGACGCAGGTTACGTGGTAAGCTTGATCTATTAGCCCAGTTACCAGTGAGATAGTTCAAAATAAACAAATAGAGCAAGAAAGTGGACGGAGTATAAAAATACGTGAATTTTTTCCGGGGAGATGGTACTAATGCGAAATTATGCCAATAAAGATTATAAATGGAAAGACGGTGTAATAATGAATAAAACTGGACCGGTGTCATCTGTTATTTGAGACTATAGATGGTGATCGCGTAGTAAAGCGCCACACAGATCAAATATTAAGCAAAAGAAAATCGCGTCATTCACTATCATGTGTGAATGCAGAACAATTGAACACACAATCTACTTCAAGATGAGAATATTGAGCCTGCTTTGCCATCCGCTAACGAGTTTTGCCTGTTTTTAGTAAAGTAATGTCACCCAGCTTATATAAAGGAATAAAAAACGAGTTGACACCTACTGAACTCACCCAATAATGTAGATTCTGATATTATGCCTGAGCATCAAAGTGCAGCTTTATAATGCTAAGGTTTTTAAGCCAGGACTTTTAATTTAAAAGACCTAGTCATGCAATGACTCCAAAATCAAGATCTTATATGAAATAAACTTCTTTATTTATTGTAAACTGTCTTGCATTTCTGAAACCTAGTACAAGTATTTCAGGATTACTGTTAATTTTTAGATTATATGTATTTTTTTGGAGGACTATGTGGTGTATATAAATATATTAATTTTTTGTATGTGCCCTTTTTTGCTAAGCATTGTCTATGTACTAACGTCAATATACATTCACTCTGCTACAGTCAGTCTTTTATTGCATACATTACAATAGGTATTCTACAAGTGAAACTTTTTTATATCTTATATTGGCAACGCTATCCGTTGACCAGTCTCATCAAAGGCTTATAGTTCTGTATCCCGCTTCGACTTTACCATATTGAAAAACCATTTGAGAGTTGATAACTATCTTTGACGTTAACTGAGAAATGAAACAAAATGACTTGCTAAGTAGACATTTATTAATTGATTATATGTGGTATACGATTACATTTCACATCAAACACAAATATATAGATAAACGGCTAACTATACTGATTACATGTTTTTTTTTTCATTTTTTTTTTGCTGAACAATATTTTTTTTTTACATTTTTGTTTTTATTCGATTACATATACATTGAATGATTACCAGGATTAATTTCTTATACTATTTGAAGATAAATATTACTTCTTATGACTCAAGAATATATTAAGCATTACCAAATATCACATTGCGCTTTGAAATGTAGCTAAGGGCTTTAAATACCCTGGCTGAATAAACAGAAAAATAATAATAGCAAACAATATTTTATATAGTAAGGGTTGTGGTTTATCTCTCGCATTAATAACCTCACGTTAAGATTAAAATTATTTTCTCATTCAATACTACCAGAAGATTCAATAGGTACTTATATATTTTTATAAATAAATAGTTTAAAAAAAAGAATTAAAGTTGTTTTCGAAATTCATTAAAATAGAATACTCCAAAAGAAGAAAAATACATATCATTGATAAATATAGTTCGTATACATGCATTATATCTCTACCCTATAAATTGATTAAATAGACATTAATATCTTATGATTATTACGTTAAATAATTATGTAATTAGTGCTAAGAGCACATTTTTCATGTTTAATGAAATTGCGATTACATCGCTGCCGCTGCCCCGTGACCCCGACATGGGGTATTGTTTATTTGTTGTCACAATAAGATCCGCCACCAATATGAGACTTTGTTTGTGTCGTCTCACAATGAATTTCGCCACCAATATGGGATATTATTTATTTGTCATCTCACAATAAATTCCGCCGCGAAAACGGGGTACTGTTTATTTGTCATCTCATAATAAATGCCGCCTCGAAAAAGGGGTATTGTTTATTTGTCATCTCACAATAAATTCCGCCGTCAAAAAGGGGCATTGTTTATTTGCCTTGTCACAGTAAATTTTACCACCAACACACACGCGCCATTGTTTATTTATCGTCTCACAATAAATTCTTAACCTAACCCACAATTTCAGTGGTCTAAATATGTATTAATATTTTGAAGATTAATAACCTTAAATGTAGAGTACAATTGATTAAATGTCTTCACTACAGTTGATTAAATATTTCCTTAATAAACATCTCGAGCACGATTTAAATAGTGTTTTCGATATCAAAAGCTAATTTGCCGGACCTTTGTTATCGCATTATTTATCTCGTGTCTAAATATTTCATATTACTTACTTATAAAACGTCCTCTGACGTAATAGTTGGATAATGTCGTTATCCAACTACCAAAATCTACTAATATTTTACTTGTACTGTTAGGCGTTTTTAAGGATACAATTAAGTTTCCCATTCTTTATATTTATTACTACAAACTTTAAGAGGATTAATATGAAAATGTTATATATTTTTACTACACACTATAGCTATAATAATTTCCCTTAACGAACGATTCAGAACAGACCGACATAAAACGTACAATTAATAAGGGCTCATTAATAGTTGTAAGTTTTTTAGTCTTACTTATTATTGTACAAGCCAAATCGAACCCAAACTATTCCAGGAGTAATATCTCTCTCGTTAGACACAATTACAATAATAAGTACAAATCTGAACATACGTTAAGTTTGTGTTTAAGTGTAAGTCGATGGCAGATCTATTCATCTAAGTACGCTGTTGTACGTATGTATATATTTTTAATAATGTATCGATGCCTTCATATGATGTTAAGGCTATTAACAAGTGAAATTAAAGGGGACCTCGCTGCCTGAGGTCGGTCGTTAATAGTGGGTTACTGTTGAGAACTAAGTTAGTGTTAGTAACTTTGCACATGTGTCTATTACTTTTATGGAGTAAATAATGTGAATATAGAAATCATGAACGTTTTTGTAGTTTTAATTTTAAGCTTTATAATGTAATGAAAACTCATGTTTAATTCAGACAAAATAAGAAATAAGATTTTAGAACTTTTTAACAGTGGGAATGAGGTTTTTGATTCGTAAAAAAAATGATACAATTCAAAGGTCAGTTTAAAACACTTGATATTATAATCTATAAGTAACCATATCTATTGTAATGAATATTATAAACGTGAACGTGAGTTTGTTTGTTTGTTACGCCTTCACGTCCTAACTACTCAACCGATCACCATGAAATTTTACATACACATTGTCAGAGATATAGAAAAGGGCATGGGATACTTTGATCCATAAAATAGTACTTTCGAGGTAGGTCTAATCTATATTAGTGGTAGCGAAACTGCGGACTAACGCTAGTATATATGCGGTGACTTTTACGATATTGCAGTAAAAAAATTTAATTTATTTAAAATATATATAAGGGTAGTAGTAGTTATTAGTACTGGATTATTTTTATAGAGAAAAAAGGAACATTCCCGTGGGATAAGGTGCCAGCAAATGCTAGCTGTAAATAAAACATACTATTGTTGTTGTACTAAAACACAAAAATCGTTGATTTATTTTTATGTCAAGGGAGGTAAACGATCAGGTGGGTCACCTGATGTTAAGTGATCACCACCGTCCGTATACACTAGCAACACTAGGGGAGATAGCAAGTGCGTTGCCAGCCTGTGTATTGGGGAGGGGAGAAACGGAAGAGGGGGAAAGGAGGTGGGCCTCCGGCACTCTCACTGACCGAACGAAACGCAACAATGCAAGCACTGTTACTTCACGCCGGTTTTCTGTGAGAGGGTGGTACTACCCCGGACGAGCCGGCCCATTCATGCTGAAACCAGTAATAGCTTCAGCGCAGCTCTACCACCTACCTACAAATGAATAAGGATGTCTTGATTTTTGAAACCATGTATTAATTGTTTATTTTCTCATTTGTGATTGTCTTATGAAGGATTATTTATTTTAACTGAATAAAAGTCATGCTATAACGCGTATACTTAGTTGGTTATTTATCTTAATCATGAAAAAGGTTTTAACAATGTATTTATTTGTAGAACTAAGCAATATATGAGTAGAACGATAGCTTCTTAAAATTGTATTAGAAGTACATATGGATACCCCAACAAAATATATAGAAAATAATTAGGACTTGTTGGGTACTGTACGTGTATTATATGCAAACTCTGTTATTGTCTTTGCACGAAGAACAAGAATTAGGAAAGAGATTATAACTGAAAATATATTATTTGTTCAATTAATGTGGTAAAAGAGTAGAATAAACAAATTACTAACATATCAATTTTACATTTTAAGGTTGGTCAGGTGTGATTGCACTTTTGCGTGTCACAGGAAGTAAATAAATGTAGGGTTTTTAAACTCATACACGTATATAATCAAGGTCAAAGTTCTTTTCATAAATAACTAGCTTCCAGCCACTCGAATTAATTTGACATATTACTCGAAAATAGTTTTTTTTATGACACAGCAGAGAAACGAACAGATGGGTCACCTGATGTTAAGTGATCACCACCGTCCATAGACACTAACAACACTAGGGGAGTTGAAAGTGTGTTGCTAGCCTGTGTTTGGGGGAAACGAAGGCATGGGGGGAGAGGGGAGGTAGGCCTCCGGAGCTCACACTGACCTAACGAAAGGCAACAATGCAAGCACTGTTACTTCACGTCGGTTTTCTATGAAAGGATGGTACTACCTCGGGCGAGCCCACTCATTAACGCTCAAACCAGTAATAGCTTCAGCGTGGCTCTACATGAAGGTACCCTAAGTTTTTTACTGTACTAACTGTATGTAACTTCCATGATGATCGGTCGACTAGTTAAGATGCAAGAAAGTAACAAAACAGCAAACGAACTCATTCGCAATTATAACATTCGTAAGGATTAAGTAAATATCTTACTGTAGTGTGGGAAATATTATGGTTGCGAGTTATTTAAATTGTCTTGCTTTTGTTTCACTTATTTGGTTGCGCTATTTAATTTTAATTGAGTTACAGTGGAATTTTATAATACATTATGGTCTAGCAAACACTAAGGTGGCATGTAAGCCGGTAGTAAAGCCAGTAATAGCCGTCATGCATAATCGAACAAGACACCGTCGCGTAACCGATCGATATGTGGACAAAAAGTTATAAATAAATAAAAATTTAACAACAGGTCGGACCAATACAATGAAGTTGAAGAATAATGTACGCTTATATGATGTAAATAATCGTTGTTACGGTGAAGGTATAATTTACTCTAAAAGATGCTATGTTACTTTGCCACGGCATTAAAAATAGCTGTAGGCGGTTATTGAAATGTTTTAAATATAAGTGACGAAAAATCATAGTAATCGTGGATTTCATCTTTTGGATATGTATTACTTCTTTAATATATACTACCAACGTATAACAGCGATGAGTAAAAATCTGTCATTGACTTTTTATGAATAAATATATACGCGACGCTTCTGGTGTTAATAATAAAGATTAAATTTTAAATATAGTCCTACATTATTAAATTCAAGTGAATAAATATGCCTAATTCAAAATTCTATAAGCCGATTAAATTTTGTTTAAACATATACTGAAATATTTCGGAATTCTGGTTAATTTACTGTATTATGAAATACCTATATCAATTTGATTATAATGTATCTTATTTGAATTAAACTAGTAAACGGATTATATTTTAACTATAAATGTGTGCCTAATACAACAAACTACAAGCCGATTATATCTTAAAATGTCTAAAGAGTAAATATAGAAATATATGGAACTACAAACTATTGATTATGTTGTATATAATAATTTGATTAAAACTTTTGAATTTGAATTACTATACTATTGATTATAACTTTTGAATTACTATACTATTAAACTGACTACATTATTAATTGATCACATAGAGATATGCCTAGAAGAACAAACTACAAGCCAATTCAATTTTTAATGTCTAAAGAGTAAATATTGAAGTATTATAAGCTAATACTACTAAAAACTATGAATATATGATTATAAGTTTATATGGTTTATATTTCAGTATTATTTGGAGTATACGCTTTAGACTTCTTCCTTGGCTTTAATGAAATAGGTAAGGAGATCGATCGGCAACGGGAATACAATGGTTGAATTCTTCTCAGCCGAGATCGTGTTCAGAGTCTGTGAAAGAAATTTGAATGAAGAATATTCATATATGGTACAAGTATTACTTATTAAAAACAACTAGATGATAGATTTGATACAAATACAGTAAATAATCGCGATGAAGATACATCTCACAACTTCTTGAACGAATTCTTCTATATCTAATAAAAATAATTTTATTAAACGAAATCTCTCACCTTGTATTAGATATCTACAAGGATGCTCCGGGTAAGTAAGCCATTGTTCAAGGTTTATATAACAGTTAATAGAAAAGAAATGAAATCGTACTTGGAGGTAACGCAACTGCAAGGCGGCAGGGCTGTCACCAATTACTTCGGAGGCTTCGCGCAGAGCTCGGGAGGCCTTTTGTTCGCCTTCAGCTGCGATGACCTTAGCGCGGGCCTCTCTAGCGGCTTCGGCCTCAGCGGCCATGGCTCGTTGCAGTTGGACCGGTAGGCGTACGTCTTTACTGTTATTATAGTGGGGTTTATAACTATCATCCTTATATCTTTTATATAAACTTGTCTGACATTGATAACGATACTATTTTTTCATTCGGTCAGCTCGCTACGCCTAGATCTCAACAGTATACGCTTTTTCGTGATAGTTTTGTGCATATAATAAAGTTTTCGTCACTTCCTTTTACTATACACCCTATGCATGTTTAAGTATAATATTATTTTCAGGTGGGAAAATGCGGGTTAAAATTTATTATGTCCACCAGTTAAACCCGCTACCAATGATCAATTCTTTTTTGCACGGTTTACAAAATAATCTATGCATATGTTATAAAGCTTTTGTTTGTTGGGTTGAATGCGCTAACCTCAGGAACTACTGATTCGATTTGAAAAATTCTTTCAGTGTCAGATAGCTCATTTATAGAGGAAGGCTTTTACACTATATCATTACGCTAAGACCAAAAGGAGCGGAGCACCGATAAAAAATGTTTCTAAATCGGGTTTTTTTTCTTTTTGAGAGCTTCCGTTGCATGTTAGCGTTAGCTCAAAGTAATTATTCCACGCGGACGAAGTCGCGGGCAGAAGGTAGTTATTTATATATATTAATCACACATAACGCACTAATTTATTTTATTCCAGTGATAATCTATCCTATTTTTATTAGAGCTAATAGATTTGATACGTTACATCCTTAGACCTTAGTTAGAAGCCAAAGATTATGAACCATTATTGAAAAGAACATTACAAGGATTAAGTGCAGCGTTTTGTTCTTTCTCCAATTAAGTATATGCACAGTTAAGCTTATGAGTTTAAACCCTGACTTAAATACAAATAAATTGATAACACTGGACATTAAACTATGTATGTCCAATGACCTCAATGAATGGAATCAATAGTGGAATTCTTCGTTTATGCTAGTAATTCAACTTGATTGTAGTGTATTTAAAAGAGCTTTGGATTATAATTAATATGGCAGTTATTACGGATAACAATCATACTTAGCTCTTGATAATAAATTTGGTATGTACCTAAAGTATTTTCTAATCCTTGTTTGATTATTTACCGCTTAAGAATTGAAAAAAAAAACTATCACCAAGTATGTATTACATAATTAATATATTCTAACCCTTGTCCTGGGGTAGAATATTTAATTGGAAATATGGTGTTAATTCGTTCAAAATCAAAAATACTTTATACAGTGCTGACAAGAAATCCGATTACGGTTCTCTATTTTGTGTTATTTATTTATTATTTTTAGCGTATGTATGTACAGAGAGAGAGAGTGATAGGGTCATTTCAGAGAATACTTTCGTTCACGTAATGATTGAAGCTAATGAAGCTAATGAATAAAGCGAATAGTTAACGTGATTTGGTTCGTTCTTATAAAACGTAACACAAATATCAAGAAGAATAATAACGTTTTACTGAATCTTAAACATCGGATGACTAATTTGATATTGGTATAATTAAAATTATACAAGTTATTTATATTATATAATATACATTAAATTATGCAGTGTGTATTGGAAGGGGAAAAGTTAAGAACTATATTCCTGAAATTAGTTCTTTAGTGATCCACGAGATCGAATATTATAAATTGTTTGTTACTCACTTGGCCATAATTATGGGTATTTATTTATTTCTTAGAAAAGAATCGGCAACAAGAAGAAATAACATAATAAATTAGTTATAGCGTACATGCAAATTGTTAAAAATAATATGCCACTAATAATAATAATCATAATAATCTAGAAGAAACAATTAAAAAAGGTAAAAAGAAACAAGAAAATAAAATAGAACTAATATAGTATTATTAAATGACTTAATAAATTACGAAACATATCATGAAGTCATTGATTACTCAATTTTAGTTTTGAAATGCAAAAGTGAGTTGTCAAATAAATCGATGGTGTGATCTCTTTAAACCAACTATGTAGTTATATCATTGTGAAAAATGATATTTATAATTTGAATAATTTACTGTACGGGACCACAAAAAAAAAACTAAATGCAAACTAACTCACATTTCGACACGTTCAACTTTGATGCCCCATGCTTCGGTGGCCTCGTCCAGTGATAGCTGCATGTTGCCCGATATTGTCTCCCTCTCGCTCAAGATCTCGTGGAGCGGTCTGGTTCCCATGGTATTTCTCAAGGTTGTTTGAGCGAGGAGCCTAGTGGAGTGATGGGCGTTCTCGACGTTAGCGATCGATATGGTAGCGTTATGAACCCGATAGTAAACCACAGCATCAACGGAGACGGTTACCGAGTCTTTAGTTAATACCTGCAAATACTTTATTATATCAAAACTTTTAACTATTAATTACGTAACGTCGATTCTCCAGAATCATTTCAAAATAAATTCTGAAAATTGTACTTCTGAACCACAGAGGAATAGGCTATAGATATCCCATGTCTTATTTCACGACATAATCGACTTTTAATTCAAGCTCAGATAGTATCTGTCCAACTTTGAACGCAATTGATGGACAAATATTCAAATAAACATATGTTCATATTTACAATATGGTTGACTAATCATCGCTGAACTCAAGTCAATTACGAATTAATACTACACATTGGGAAACGTTTTTTTTTCGAACTGACTACGCTATTGACCTATCAAGGTCTTAACAGCTTCACCGAACTACTAAGGCGAGCGCTTAGGCACTCGGCCGATTTTATTTGACAACTAGCTCAAGGGTGCACGGCACACCTCGGCTTGGGGTCATTTTGAAACGCTAAAGATCATTTCATATAAGATCTCCCTTACAGTTTTTTCAAACCAACAAGAGATCCATAATTTTGAACATAAAGTTAAAAATTGACGGCATTTACTCTGCAATATATCGATGAAAATTCTCTTTTACTAAGATTCAATTTATTATGTTATATTTAAATCCATATAATAACATTTATTTATTTGTTGTAGTATATAAATTAATGAAATGCACATAAAGTAAATTTCAGTAATATTCAAATAATTCAGATCAAAATTCAGTCTACTTTATGATCTACGCGGAAACTGTATTAACTTCGATGTAGGTTTGGTCGTTTATTAATTGTGAACATACCCCATTAAAGGAATTTGTAAATAGTTATAGGTAGGTAGTCTAATCATTCAACAAATTATTTAAAATGAGGCTTAACCTCCATAAAATTACAAATAGTAAACGCCATCCAGAAGGAAACAAACCCAGGAGGGTGGCTGCATTTCTATGTCGAATAGTAAAGTATATTCACTAGCCGAGATATTGGCCAATCTTCTGGTTGCGAGAATATCGACAACTAGACTCACAATTTCCATGAACAGGATATGTGCACTCGAAACCCACGGCTCTGGGATCTTGACTCCAAGCGAAACTAACATGCAGCCTACCAAGGGCAGCATACTTGCTTCACCTGAGCTGCTCTCTTATCTGCCCTTAATAAAATAACTAGTAAATTGGACGATGTCTAAGAGTACGTGGTATACCATATCAAGGACTGATTCATCCTCGAATGCGTCTCTTACTATTACCATAACTTTTATGGTAACTATTACGTTAGCATGGTGCGGAATTCGATCCACGCTCTACGAGTATACCAAAAATATGGAGGCACTCAAGAAATTACAAAATGTAGACAAATGAACTGCCTGATAGTGGTGTTATTAAGTCTTGCTCGAATATTCTAGACAATAACATTCTTGCCTGTATACTAGATTTACAATTCTGGGCGAAGAGTAGACGAGCACGTTCTGCATCACTAGATGACGTATTAATAAATTAACGTTTTACGTACGTATAATAATGAATTATTAGTAATACCTCTTGTGGTGGAACGTCATAAGTTCGTGTTCGCAGGTCAACACGAGCATAGGTATCGATACATGGAAGTATGAAAAATATACCTGTGTAAAAAATAGCATTATATTTTCCACTTCTTTATAATTTTAGCAGTGTCATTTTCGGTAATGTTATTAATAGAGTAAAAAGGAATATTGCTACTCGTATAAGATTTGATCAAGGTTCAGTAACAATACCTTTGTTTTTTATTAACGTGAGGACCCCACGGTGTACCGACATACCGTAATTGTTGGGGCGGCAAGGGATCGTACAATGCTAATCAACCTTGTAGAGCCGCCCCAACTGTCCGCCCGGCGGAAGGTGACCGCCGGGCTCCTACTCAATAACAATACTTGACTGTAAACGTACCTCTGTGGAAAAAAGAACCCTACCCGAAACAATGGTTCTTAAGAGAAAGCACGGGCTTACTCATGGCCCCAGTTTAAAACGCACTGGCATGTTTAAATACTATGACTGTGGTTCTGTATTTTTCTTCACTACATTAAGGTACTTGAAGAATATACCTCGTGATGATTTCTTTGATTGTAAATCATAAACTAGCTAAATTATCTATGCATTTACTGTTATTGATAGAGTCTATAGATATTTATACATAAAAGAACCAAAGATTAATCGAAGGTGATCTGTTCCTACGCAACTTATTCCAAATAAAATATTTAAATACTAAGACTACATAAAATACTAATATTTTGATCTGTTCCTACACAACTTATTCCAAATAAAATATTTAAATACTAAGACTACATAAAATACTAATATTTTGATCTGTTCCTACTCAGACTACATAAAATACTAATATTTTGATCTGTTCCTACTCATCTTTTTCTAAATAAAATATTTAAATACTAAGACTACATAAAATACTAATATTCTGATCTGTTCCTACGCAACTTATTCCAAATAAAATATTTAAATACTAAGACTACATAAAATACTAATATTTTATTTTAGGATGTAAGAGTTTAAAAATACAGTTTACTTACCGGGCCCTCTAGCACCACCAGGAAGCAAACGCCCAAGACGAAATATGACAGCTCTTTCGTATTCTTGCACCACCTAAAATATTTAACATAATAAAATAACTGTGTAGATGTTCATCCATTGCTGGGTAAACCTTTTTTTATTGACAGACTAGAACTTAATTAGCACGCCAGCCCAAGATGTATTGGCAATTTCAAACGCCGTGGAATCAATAAATTCTCTTTTGCCGCTATATGATGGTATTACAATTTTATTTTAAGCATCAAGTACTGTTCCATAAATAACTCTTATTTAGTTAATTAATTATTAAATAGTTAGTTCATTACTTGAAATGTGGGCTAATTTCGAAAAATTCGTTAATACATAACTAGATATGATACATAGATGAGATATTATTTACCGCAAGAGCTACATTACCCACTCATAATATATACAACTAGCGGGCTCGGGGTACGTTGTCCCGCTCTGATAATAAAAAGAAATTTGACAAATTATATACCTAACCTTTCATGAACCACTTTATTTACTGGTGAAAACCGCATGAAAATTCGTTCAGTAGTTTTTGAGTTTATCGCAAACAGATAGACAGGCGTGGCAGTTTAGACTTTGTTTTATAATGTGTAGTAAACTATTATCATTATATATATCATTACATAGTATAAAACAAAGTCCCCTACCGCGTCTGTCTGTCTGTCTGTTCGCGATAAACTCAAAAACTACTGAACGGATCTTCATGCGGTTTTCACTAGTGCATAAAGTGATTCATGAGGAACATTTTCGTATATAATTTGTTAAGGATTGTTTTATAATCAGGGCGGGACAACGTCTGCCGGGCCCGCTAGTATATATATAATTTAAGGTGTACGTAGTTGGGGATTATAGTTAGTGTTTCATATTTAAATTGCTTGCTTATAATATTCGAATATTATCTCTACACTTAGTAGTGATGTAGTAAGATATGTCACGCGACATTTGTCACAAAAGATTTGTCAAATTGTCATTATTTTGATCAGTTCCGACATCTTTGTGTAGCCGATGCCCACTGTTACACACCTGTTTTTTAAATTGCAATTAAATAAATGTAAAATTGTAACAATATATACAATTACAAAAATGGTCTCTAAAATATATTTGTACGTACGACACGCGCGCCACCTCTTGTACTATGCCTGTAATCTTCATGCAAATGTAACCAGTAAGTTAACAAAAGTCTATAGTGAACGACATGGTAGCTCATACGACACGAACAAATAAACATTGATTTTTATATATTAAATAAGTAAACAATAACAGTGTGACGGATGGGATTTACTAACAGCAACATAATTTGAATTTGAAACCACTATATAACTCCCTAAGACAATGGTGCTCAACCTTTTTCGAAGTGAAACTTCTAATGCGACTTCTAATAAGGTTGCGTTAAACGTTTAACGCTACCATAGAGGGGGTATGAAAGCACTGTTGCATTCAACGCTCCTGGGGAGGGGGAATAGAAAGAGACAGAGCGAGAAAAATAATCAAATATTGCGTATCTTACTTTAGTTATCATAGTCCCATTGTTAATGTGACAGATTTGGATATTTCTCCATTCGAAAATGATAATTAAAAGATGCGATCAATTGTGAATTGTAAGCAACGTTAATAAAGTTTGTCTTAAAGAAACAATATGATTTCACTATAAATCAATATCTACCCCTTCCTATTTTCATTTCCACATTACAAAACTTCACATCTTCCGCGCGGAGGGACTCCACGTACTATTTTTCCAAACGGGCAAGAAACGCGTTTCACTCATGGTGTCGCGAGCCGCAAACTACAAATATTTAAGTATTAATTTTAAAAAAAGTAATTTAAAAATTAACAACGTATCAATGTAGTGAAAAATGGTTGTCCAATAAAAGAAGCTTTGTATAACCCCTTATATCATAAGGAACGCATTGCGGTCGGGTTATTGGGATCTATTTAATAAACTCAGCCTGCTCATAGTTTTTCTGATGGGCACGAAATTTAACATAATTGAAAATAAAGTATAACCGGGGTGGGCCAACTTTAAATTCTAATGAAAATTTCAAGCTAAGAATGATCTGCTCATATGTCTTAAAAATGTTATTATATAGATAAAACTAATTAAAGTTTTACTTCCTTAAAAAAGCAATCGCTTGCTTACTATGTTCAACTTTTTTTATTGTTTACAGCTTAGCTACTTTAGCTTACATCTGCCAGAATTATTGCATAATCATAGTCGATCTTAAATAAATCAACAACTTTATACATTTTCATTTAATCACAACATTTACATCAAGATATGTTTGTTCAGCAGGAATGTAGTTGCGTCCATTATCCTTGATCGTTCATTGGTCACTCACGCGAGCATTCCTTTGACTATCGAGCTATTTAGATTTCATTCATAACAATACAGTATAGAATTATCAAGAAATTACAAAAACAAAAATTTAAGTATATAAGATTATTACGATATTATAATTTACTTCTTATTTCTTCCCTAGAAGTACTATCTCAGATTTCTTAATGGAATTTTTTTATGATGTAATGTGTTATTAGAAAAAAACTCTACTACGCAGATATACTGTTGAATTGTAGACAATTAGTTGATGATTATTTTTCTAATGAAAATACAGAACGAGTTGAAGATTTGAAATTTTGCATTAATACCTATATAAATCAAGATATCAAATACTATATTCCCTTTTGTAAACAGTTTTTGATCTGTGATACTTGAACTAACGCTTATTGTAGTCGACGAAATTCTGGCTATGATTACTGAGTTCTACAGATTATAAAACAAAATCATCTTCAATTTTACCAAAAAGACAACAAAATTCAAACACCATTCATATAAACCTTAATTTATGCATACTAGTAAACGTGACTGACCGTGTTGCGTTTGCGCCAGAGTAGCGTCACGCAGTACAGCGGCCTTTGTACATGTAATATCGATATTTTGCCTCATTATATGTTCAATTAATTAATACTCTTTATAAAAATGTATATAATTTAAATAATTCATACTATAATTAATTTAAAAATTCAAAAGAGAACACAGTTATTTAATTGTTTTGAGTTATCACTTCTGTTGGCAGTCATTTTGACTGCCTCGACTTTTTTTGTTTGTTACGCATTCACACCTTAACTACTGAACCGATTACCTTGAAAATTTGCATAAACTTTATCAGGTGATACAAAAAAGGACATATAGCAGCCTTCATGTCGATGAAATGTTTTGTTCTCGTAGGATAAATCAAATACAAATTAACGCGAGCGAAGCCGCAAGCAAAAGCTAGTATATAATACAGCTGTTATCCGCGACTACGGCCGATTGGAATTTAACAAGAGAAATTGTTCAGTATAACCACTGATATACGAAAACCCAAGATGCATAGTTAACGTCTCACAGCCGGCACACAAATATGAGCGCATAATTTTGGATTATGTAGTCATTTCAAATAGTCTCGCGTCGCTTGCGTCCTTGTAAGAACAACTTTAAATCATTCAGGTAAGGTTGAATTTGCAAAATCATATGTTAATCGCATAATTATAACAACGTATGTATATTGGGGAGTTATTGCGGCCGGTTTTGAGCGCTACTTGAGTATAACATGATTACACTGCACCGTACAAGTATAAGTAACTAAAGAAATAGTATCCAGTACAGCGTGCGCCTTCCGGGAATGTTTGCACTGAACAAGAATGTGATATTAAATTTCACGCGGATGAAGTCGCGGATAACAGCTACTGTTACTTACAACTTTATAGCCATTGTTGGTGGAAATTCCAAAATCCAAAATGAATGAGCATTTACATCGCAAAAGGAGTAACTATGGTGAATTTCAAGTCATTCGGACAAATGGTTTCGGAAATATTGTCATGGGTCAGTCGGTAGTATTTCGTTTATATATGTAAAAATATAGATTTGAAAGCCACTCTAAAAGGGAGTATTTGCTGAATTGCTGAATGCTGAATTCGAAGTTTTAAAACAGTTCCTATCAGTGATATTATAACTTCGACAGCGGCTTGTTAAAACTTGGCTAACTTGCTTATTTTTGACGACTGTCTCGTCAATCCGCCCGTATCTAATCAACATATAAATTTCTTTTTCACCACTGATATTGAGGATATGCGATCTTCCACATTTTATCTTAGACAGTGTGGCGTTGCGATATTACTTTACGTATGTGTGTTAACGTGCCATTTGTTTTGTCAAAATATCATATAGGTAACGTATCTTTAGTTAAAATAACATTGAGTTCCTATACAAAACTAATTTTTCAATACATTTAGTAAAACGTTGTGAATACAGTAATCATAATTATACCTAGTATTTGGCACACAACTTACTTTTCTAAACAACAGTGACAATGCACGGTTTGGTAAAACTAATATTAACTTCAATTAAGCCTTTAGCTAACTCTCAGTAATTTGAAAGTTTGTAGGTAAATTGCAACTACATTGTGATACACGGCGTTTTGTTCTAATACTCTGTATCCTTTATGACCACCTTAGAGGTGGTAGAGCCGCGCTGAAGCTTTTACTGGTTTCAACATGAATGGGTCGGCTCGCCCGGGGTAGAACCACCCTCTCGCAGAAAACTGGCGTGAAGTAACAGTGCTTGCATTGTTGCGTTTGGTTCGGTCAGTGAGAGCGCCGGATAAGCGCCGCTTTTATACAATAAAAATCTGTACGTTACATAGTGCGTATTAATTGGAATTGTTTTAGGTTTGTTTGGTTTTTATAGTTTTGTCTATTATGTACGTTGGAAGTACTTTACGTTGGTTATCTAATGTAATAAAAAAGTATTTGGCGAAAATTTATTATTAAAAAATATTTCTCTACAGTATATATAATGCCTATATACCACTATACATCGATTTTTCAATCCATGTAAAATATATGTTAATTGTAAGTGATTTGACATGTAGTGTTATGTTCATACGATTTACATCTTTTATGCATATATAATAACCTATGTGAATTGATTAGAGCGTGCACGTAGACTTTATGCACTTCAGTTTCGTTTAACTAATGTTCTACTTTGTGTTTATATAAGTATACCTGAAAGTAATTTAATCCTTCGTTTTGGATTAAACATATATACAGATATACATAGCTAAGTCTCAGTCTTTAAAATGTAAAAATATTTTCCTATATGAAAGCTATTTTTCAATCTATCTAAAATAAATTTATATGTAAATTGTATCTGCTGTGACGTATAATGTTAGGTTCATATACTTTGTATATTTATGCAAATAATGACTTATATGAGTTGGTTAGATTGTGAACGTAGACTTTATCTACTTTAGTTTCATTTAGCTTTGTGTGTTGTATATACTTGAAAGGAATTTAATCTAAAATGAAGCGCGCAGCCAAGTCTTGTGTCTTTAAAATGTAAAAATATTTTCCTACATGAAAGTCATTTTTCAATCTATCTAAAATAAATTTATATGTAAATTGTATCTGATGTGACGTATAATGTTAGGTTTATATACTTTGTCTCTTTATGCAAATAATGACTTATATGAATCGATTAGATTGTATACGTAGCCTTTATCTACTTTAGTTTCGTTTAGCTTTGTGTGTTGTATATATTTGAAAGCGATTTAATCTAAAACGAAGCACCCAACCAAGTCTTATGTCGTTAAAATTTAAAAATAATTTCCTACATGAAAGCCATTTTTCAATCCATCTAAAATAAATTTATATGTAAATTGTATCTGCTGTGACGTATAATGTTAGATTCATATAATTTGCATATTTATGCAAATAATGACTTATATGAGTTGGTTAGATTGTGCACGTAGACTTTATCTACTTTAGTTTCGTTTAGCTTTGTGTGTTGTATATACTTGAAAGCAATTTAGTCTAAAATGAAGCGCGCAGCCAAGTCTTGTGTCTTTAAAATGTAAAAATATTTTCCTACATGAAAGTCATTTTTCAATCTCTCTAAAATAAATTTATATGTAAATTGTAACTGATGTAACGTATAATGTTAGGTTCATATACTTTGTCTCTTTATGCAAATAATGACTTATATGAGTCGATTATATTGTATACGTAGCCTTTATCTACTTCAGTTTCGTTCAACTTTGTGTTTCTATATACTTGAAAGCATTTAATCTAAAATGAAGTATAGAGCCAAGTCTCATGTCTTTAAAATTTAAAAATATTTTCCTACATGAAAGCCATTTCTCAATCTATCTAAAATAAATTTATATGTAAATTGTATCTGCTGTGACGTATAATGTTAGGTTCATATACTTTGTATATTTATGCAAATAATGACTTATATGAGTTGGTTAGATTGTGCACGTAGACTTTGTCTACTTTAGTTTCGTATAACTCTGTGTGTTGTATATATTTGAAAGCGATTTAATCTAAAACGAAGCACTCAACCAAGTCTTGTGTCTTTAAAATTTAAAAATAATTTTCTACATGAAAGCCATTTTTCAATCTATCTAAAATAAATTTATATTTACATTGTATCTGCTGTGACCTATAATGTTAGGTTCATATACTTTGTATATTTATGCAAATAATGACTTATATGAGTTGGTTAGATTGTGCACGTAGACTTTGTCTACTTTAGTTTCGTTTAGCTTTGTGTGTTGTATATATTTGAAAGCGATTTAATCTAAAACGAAGCACTCAACCAAGTCTTGTGTCTTTAAAATTTAAAAATAATTTCCTACATGAAAGCCATTTTTCAATCTATCTAAAATAAATTTATATGTAAATTGTATCTGCTGTGACGTATAATGTTAGGTTCATATACTTTGTATATTTATGCAAATAATGACTTATATGAGTTGGTTAGATTGTGCACGTAGACTTTGTCTACTTTAGTTTCGTTTAGCTTTGTGTGTTGTATATATTTGAAAGCGATTTAATCTAAAACGAAGCACTCAACCAAGTCTTGTGTCTTTAAAATTTAAAAATAATTTCCTACATGAAAGCCATTTTTCAATCTATCTAAAATAAATTTATATGTAAATTGTATCTGCTGTGACGTATAATGTTAGGTTCATATACTTTGTATATTTATGCAAATAATGACTTATATGAGTTGGTTAGATTGTGCACGTAGACTTTGTCTACTTTAGTTTCGTATAACTCTGTGTGTTGTATATATTTGAAAGCGATTTAATCTAAAACGAAGCACTCAACCAAGTCTTGTGTCTTTAAAATTTAAAAATAATTTTCTACATGAAAGCCATTTTTCAATCTATCTAAAATAAATTTATATTTACATTGTATCTGCTGTGACCTATAATGTTAGGTTCATATACTTTGTCTCTTTATGCAAATAATGACTTATATGAGTTGGTTAGATTGTGCACGTAGACTTTATGTACTTTAGTTTCGTTTCGCTTTGTGTTTTGTATATACTTGAAAGCAATTTAATCTAAAATGAAACGCGCAACCAAGTCTTGTGTCTTTAAAATTTAAAAATAATTTCCTACGTGAAAGCCATTTTTCAGTCTATCTAAAATAAATTTATATGTAAATTGTAACTGATGGGACGTATAATGTTAGGTTCATATATTCATTATCTTTATGCAAATAATGACTTACATGAGTCGGTTAGATTGTGCACGTAGATTTTATCTATTTTAGTTTCGTATAACTCTGTGTGTTGTATATACTTGAAAGCAATTTAATCTAAAATGAAGCGCGCAACCAAGTCTTGTGTCTTTAAAATTTAAAAATAATTTCCTACATGAAAGCCATTTTTCAATCTATCTAAAATAAATTTATATGTAAATTGTATCTGCTGTGACGTATAATGTTAGGTTCATATACTTTGTATATTTATGCAAATAATGACTTATATGAGTTGGTTAGATTGTGCACGTAGACTTTGTCTACTTTAGTTTCGTTTAGCTTTGTGTGTTGTATATATTTGAAAGCGATTTAATCTAAAACGAAGCACTCAACCAAGCCTTGTGTTTTTAAAATTTAAAAATAATTTCCTACATGAAAGCCATTTTTCAATCTATCTAAAATAAATTTATATGTAAATTGTATCTGCTGTGACCTATAATGTTAGGATCATATATTTTGTATATTTATGCAAATAATGACTTATATGAGTTGGTTAGATTGTGCACGTGGGCTTTATCTGCTTCAGTTTCGTTTAACTTCGTGTTTATATATACTTGTAACCAATTTATTCCAAAATGAAGCATTAAACCAAGTATGATGTCTATAAAACATAAAATATGTTTTTTGCCAAGAAACCCATTAAATAAAATTGTAAAGACGATGTGAAGCATGGTATTTGGTTTGATACACTTTGTAAGTCACTTAGATTATGTATATATAGTTAATTTATTTGAGTGTAATATATTTGAAAACTTTTTAAACTAAAATGAAGTGTTGAGACGTGTTTTTTAATTTTATCATTTAAAAATAATCGTTTTTAGGAAACTTATTTTTAAATCCATGTATAGCAAATGTATATGTAAATTGTAAATACAATGTGACACCTACTCTTGGGCTACTTGTCAATTTGATAGTGTTCAAATCGTTAGTTCAACATTGGGACTTCAGTCACATTCTTGCTAATTAAGAAATGTGGTCTTTCTTAATACATCTTTTGTGTTGTTTACACATCATGCGTTATAGAATCATAATTATATTTTAAATTGAAATGGATGTTTATAATTATTTATTCACAGTACATTTTGTATTTTAAAATAGGCAAATAGCGTTTAAATGACAATCACGATAATTGTTGGATAATACGCGTCAATTTTCGGAATATGAAATTGATATGTAACAAAATTAGCGACACGAATGAAATACTAATCGCTTTCAACAGATATTTTTGGGAAACATGAGCCCGTAAATTGTTTTTTACTTAAGAATTATTCTTTGTTACAGCATAGCAACCTATTTAGACTTGACTATAATCTTGCTATCTAAAATATTTACCTGTTTCAACGTGGTATAACAATAAGTAAGATCAGTGAGAGGTTTTTTAGGTAATAATGTCAGGTTCTTCAATAAAGTTCTAAAGTACATTATCGATTTGCCGGATAGTTAATTCAAACACCAGGTCAAGCGGGTTTTGATATCAAAAGGCTATTAGAGTGGATCAATATGTGAACGATGGTGATGTCTAGAAATAACAACACACTTTGTGTATCCGTTACGATTATAAATACAATGCATTGTTATAAAATATGTACGATAAAAAATAAAGCAGATCGAGTTTCTTGCCGTCTCTTCTCGATTATAGGGTTGTTTTCCGAACCGGTGGTAGTTTTGACGTTCATAAGTGCTTTCTCAGGGCCTAAATTGAATAAAGTGTTTTTCATTTGATTTGAAATATATTGTGGCGCTGGCGCAATGAGTCCTACTATTAATCCTAGACGCAGGATAATCGATCACCGTACATAATGCGAAATGTATTTAACATAATCGTCTATTATCTGGTATCTGGGTGTTAAATATCTAATTGAGTGAAATTGTATCCTCATATGAATGTTAGAAAAACAAATGTGAAATGATTTTTATTGTAGCAGCAAGCTATGACGGCCATTTTGACACATTACAATATTTACGTAAAATGCCGATTTATGTTGGAAAAAAATATAATTACATACTACTTTGTTTTGCAATAAAGATTGACACGAGTTTACTGAAGATGGTAGTTATGCTGCCCAGTGAAGCTATATATACAATATATTATTGTATTGTAAATAAGTACACTTATAATTAAATCTATTAACGTTTCTGTCAAATGACGCTGTTTTTTTTGTTAGTAAAAACGTGAAAAGATTTATTCGTATGACCATATTACATAGATAGGTAGATATATAGTACATATATATATAATTTACAAATACGTACTAAATTAATTCTGTGTCCTAAAATTATACATACGATCATTATTTGAAAAAAAAAAGTACAGCAAAAGATACGGAATTTGACATCTTGTCAAAAAAAAAATTAAAATAAAATCATCATCATTACATAGTATAAAACAAAGTCCCCTACCGTGTCTGTCTGTCTGTCTGTTCGCGATAAACTCAAAAACTACCGAACGGATTTTCATGCGGTTTTCACCGGCGGATAGAGTGATTGATGAGTAACGTTTTAGTATATAATTTGTCAAGGATTTTTTCATAATCAGGGCGGGACAACGTCTGCTGGGTCCGCTAGTACATAATAATAACATAGTATAAAACAAAGTCCCCTACCGCGTCTGTCTGTATGTCTGTTCGCGATAAACTCAAAAACTACCGAACGGATTTTCATGTGGTTTTCACCGGCGGATAGAGTGATTGATGAGGAACGTTTTAGTATATAATTTGTCAAGGATTTTTTCATAATTAGGGCGGGACAACGTCTGCCGGGCCCGCTAGTATATAATAACATAGTATAAAACAAAGTCCCCTACCACGTCTGTCTGTCTGTCTGTTCGCGATAAACTCAAAAACTACCGAACGGATTTTCATGCGGTTTTCACCGGCGGATAGAGTGATTGATGAGGAAAGTTTTAGTATATAATTTGTCAAGGATTTTTTCATAATCAGGGCGGGACAACGTCTGCCGGGTCCACTAGTACATAATAAATTAGAAAATATTTCTTCAAAACTGAATCTTAGCGATAGAACCATGGGGACTATTTTTATACATAATTTAATTTTCTATAACCTTTGATGTTGCACATTTTTTTTTATAAAATCAGTCATTCTCTTAATATTTTCAAAAATATAGATACGAAAAAAGTATAAAAAATGCCTTTTTTAGCTTATATAATTAACACGATTCGAGTTACAGTAAAATCTATTGTTAAATATACTACAAAGAACCGTGCTTGTTACCAAGTTAAAATCCGGTCATGTTATGAAAATTAGAAGTTAAATGTTAAAAATCGAAAATCAGAAAGTAAGTACTTGTAATTAAGAAAGTAAGGAATAAAATTAAGTGGTAAAATTAGGAAAATAAAATAAAATATTACAGGCTGTCATCGAAAAAAAAAAATAGACGTTTCAAATGAAACTCCGTAGTATATATATAAATACAAGCGTCTACCCGCAACTCTGTTTGCGTGTGAATCTTAATAAAACATGATACCACGATTAATACACGATTTTTTAAAACTTTTCATAAGTATAAATTGTCTTTTAAGTTTGAATAAATAATGTATGTGATACCCAAATTGCTATATATTTAAACAATATCCTTATAAAGCACAACTTAGGTAATATTCTGATGTATAAATCTATATTATTTTAAAGTTTTATGAATATCGTCCGCACAAACTTTCTTGTTTATTATCTTAATAAAAAAGTATTTCTTCTTATATTTTAACTATCTGTGTTATTTGGATTTATGTCCTTTTTTACATTATGCATCTACGGATTAAGTTCAGTAACACTTAACCCAACAAACAACTTAAATCAATGATTTCGTATTAAATTGTTACTTTTACAATTACTGCTTAGCCCTTATAGAAAGGCGAATAGTTATAGAACTTAGATAATACTAAAAAGTTTTATCAAAATCGGCTCTGTAATTTCGGAGATCAGCTTGGATAAACAATTCGGTCACTATTTCATTTATACCTATTCAGCAAAGTGAAACGTTAAATATAATTTTTCATAAATAATCAAGTAAAATTCGCTTACAAATAGATATATCTTGATTTTCGATGACTTCGCTATTGCCGATCGTACAGAATAAATTACAGTCGAACATATTTATTCATTAGCGTTGCGTATTATTCGTAGACATACACTAAAATTGATTCAAAAATAACAAAACTGTATAGTAAGTTAACTTTAAGCTAATCAAAGTTAGTAAGTTAATAGTGTTTAGGGGATTATTACTTTTTTAGTTAAAATTTAAAAGAAACACATTATTTACAAAAAGAAATGTGTAAAAAAAATGTTTAGTTAACTTATTATAAGTATGTTATAATATAATTTTACTATGACTTACCTTGAAGCAGATGAATAGTGAAAACGGCATAGTAAGCACGACGAAAACCCAAGCCAGTATAAGAAAAATCTTACCGCAGGTTTTTGTTTCAGAATCCCCATTTTCGTTAGCTAAAACATTTATCAACATTTTAGTAACAAAATATTAAATAAATACAAAGGTCTATAATGATCGATATAAATTGAATACTCGAACCGATTGTTGGATATAAATGTTGCCGGCTGGACATTTCTATCATTATATTGCAATGTCATAAAAAATATAAGTTTTATTCTATTATGTCCAGCTTAGTAATTACAGGACACGCAGTACTCGACCTTTGGACACTGACTGGCGACTGTTTGTCCACGTCGTGGCTTACGGTGGACATTATAAATTGACGTGGGAAAAATACAGGGTGGTACTACGTTCGCGTATGAAGTATATTTTTCAATAGGTACCTAATATATTGTTGACGACCATAGCCGTCAAAACGAGTGACGAGCCAGACTGCTGAGTCGCGGCCGTTGCGACCGCTCGTAACGTACGCCAGGGATAGACTGGTTGAAGGCTGTATACGACACGGGATCTTAAATAGTCCGAGGCTTGCAATGTGTTCGTGATGCTGTAATTTACTTCTTTTTTACTTTTCCCCGGTCCTCTTTAAACTGTCTTCTCGCGAGGGATGTTCGCTTTAGTATATGGGAAATTGAAATACGAGTCACCAGCTTGCTTTGCATTTAGAACGTTCTCATGTTTAGTATGAAAGTTGTTTAGTCATTTTATAAGTAATTGCATATTATGTTTAAGGATTGTATAGATTATTAATTTTCTTTTTCCAGACGACTATAGAAAAAAAAGTGCAGTTAGGGGAGCTCCGTCAGGAACAGAATTTTTTACGCTTTTCGTTTTCAACCCCGAATGTAATTTATATTTTTATTTAATTGATCATTTTGTATATTTTCGCCAAGTTGGGATAAATCTTATTGCATGATAATTATGCCTCCATTCAAGCAAATTTCTCTCCCTCTCTATCTCTTTCTGTCTGTAATCTTTATATGTAAATTTTTTTTCGTACTATCGACGCTATTAGCCTGGCCTGCTTTTACAGCTTTACCGGACTACTAAGACGTGTGCTTAAGGCACTCAATTAATTTTATATTTTCCATCATTTCTTTCAATTTAAATGACTTAAGGGACCAAATCAACAAGTTTAATGTAATATTTTTTGAAAAATATACGTTTATTTTAAAATAGATATAACATTGTGAATTTTAAATTAATTTAGTAGTTATTGGCTTATGGTAGCTTTAAAGTGATGTATATGTTAGGGATGCAACTTTGTCCATGCGATTAAAAAAAACAGCATACTAGTTTGCAGTTTTTATTACTCGAATCTATATTACAAAATTACAATAATGAAATAATACAACACACGCATAATTTATAACAATAAAAATAGGGTGTGTCGTAAAGGAATACGATAGAAGTGATATTTTTGTATTATAGTAAAAATATACAACAAAATGCCAACGTCACGAGGTGTTCTCAAGCGGTCATCCGTCCAAGTACTGACCACGTCTGATATTGCTTCGGTGATCGGACGAGAACTGGTGTTTTCAAAACTCTACCTGACACAGCGTTTACCTCAACCACTTTTCGTCACACAAAATGGGTACCGATCAGAATTTCAAAGCCCTTCTATAAGGAGTTTCACTTCAAAAAGATAAAGTAGAAGAAAGAAAGTATGTAGTGTCACAAAGGATCACAACGCTTTTCCCTTACGTGATGATTTCTACCAGTCTTCTCATATCGCAAGCCACGTTAATGACCTCCATTAAAAAAAAACGTAGTATCTATACATATAATAAGAATGTAAATCTAAAGTGTCTGTACTTTTTCGATGTTCGTGAAAAAAAATAGTTGCAGGCGTCTAGGAATAAGTAATAGAATGCATTTCAATCATTTTTAGAAATGTCTGTCTGTCTGTTTATCTGTCTGTCTGTTTGTATGAACACGCATCACTGCTAAAGTACTGGGTTCACGATAAAACCACACTAAGAAAATCATAAAGCATATCCTCGTATAACATTAAGTCTTAGTTTCATTAAAATCAGCTCACTCTATCAAAAGTTATGGTAATTTTAATGACGACTCGACTTAAGTACGAGTGAAAACTAGATAAGTAAATGGACTTAATACATTCAGATTGATTCTATTAGTCACTGCTTTTTATTTTAGGTTCCACGTGGACGGAGTTGCGGGCACAGCTAGTGAAGAATAATCCTATACAATGGAAGTTATATACTAAAGGTGCAATCTCTGATAATTCGATTTGCATGTCGAATGGAACTTACACGAATGAAAAATATACATGTGTGGATATTAACAGTGTGCTGGTGTTTTTATAAATATTTTTGTTTTCATTCATACAAATGTCAAGACATTCGACTAGAATATACATCCTTGTGTTTGTCTATACAAGTGGGTCATTAAATATTTGAAGGTCGATCAAAATAAAGACTACAGGGATTTTCATTTCATTTAATCTCATTAACAGAAGTTGCAGATCTCCTATATAATATGCAAGCATGATAGTCCTTGTCTACATTCCAACACATACACGCACGCATCCTGCATACACACACTTTTCTAAACATTGAAGTTTGTGCATTTAATTCATATTGTGGGCGTTGACATCTGTGATACAGTTGAACACTAGTATAGATGTGAACGATAATTACTACTGGTACTTAATACATTTTGAGATTTTCCTGATACTTGAGTAAGATCAACGATTGTAGCTAATATAGATGTTATTCGATGAATGGGTCGGCTCGCCCGGGGTAGTACCACCCTCTCACAGAACACCGACGTGAAGTAACAGTGCTTGCATTGTTGCGATTCGTTCGGTCAGCGAGAGCGCCGGAGGCCCACCTCCTTTCCCCCTTTCCCTTCCCCTTTTTTCCTTTCCCTACCCCTCCCCCATACACAGGCTGGCAACGCACTGGTGACTCCCCTGGTGTTGCTAGTGTCTATGGGCGGTGGTGACTACTTAACACTAGATGACCCACATGTTCGTTTGCCTCCTTTTGACATAAAAAAAAATGTATCATTCTTTTACTTTGTATTTGTTACAAGCCAGACTACTTGTGATGTCGTAAGTACCCGGCTTTGTCATTTTGCTTTATCTATCTATCTATCTATAAATCTATATATTATATATATATAAGAGATTCCCACCTATATATTGACTCATCACGATATCTCTGGAACCATAAGGCGTAGCGACTTGAAATATGGTAGGAATATTCCTTTCGCCGAGTAGAGGTCAGCTAAGAACGGATTTTACGAAATTCCACCCACAAGGGGGTTGCGGGGGGGTAATCAGGGCGGGACAACGTCAGCCGGGCCCGCTAGTTTTTAGTAAAAAATATTTGTATTATTACCTACTAGCATATAGATATTTTATACGATTTTGTGTTTGTTTTTGAGATATTACAGACACAAGGAACGTGAAGTATGACTCATAGAGGTTTGTAAATAAACATTTAGAGATATCAATAATTAACAAAACAGTCGAGGCCATCATAACGACTGTCGACAATGAAATGTTTTGAATGGAAAATGGATTAACTCTGTTTTTTGTGAATTCTTAAACCAATTACAACCTGAATTATTTAAATTTCATAATTTGTACATTGAGATTATTAACATTAGTCTGGTGTACCCATACATCTATTGGCACTTCGAGCAATAATTAAACACAGTTTTTTTTAATAATTAAAAATACGGTGGGCTGCACAGGCTCTATACAAATTATCAATATCACGTGGACATACGCCGTTATACTACGCGTTGCTAGTCTGATGCCAGCGCTATACGTCACGAGCATGTCGAGGTTATCAGTGATGTGAACTCATAAGTTTCTCTCCTACCTAAAAATCGTTAAACGCGGCTAAAGAAATTTTCACTTTAAAAACGAACTGTTCCAAAATTTTCTTAATAAACATCGTCAATAGTTACTATACAAAAAATAAATAAAGTCGATTGACAAATAGTCCAGAAAAAAATACTGAACTATTTTTCTATATTATATAGATACTAGCGGGAACGGCGAACGTTGTTCTGCCTTGATAATAAAAAAAAAATCCTAAAAGTCAACCGCAGCGCCACCTACCGGGTCCAATTGTGAATCTAACCCTACTCGGATCCACTGGAACATGCACACAAAATTTCATCAAAATCGGTCCAGCCGTTTAGGAGGAGTTCAGTGCAACGCGGTCGCTGATTGTTCGCCATCTTGTTCTTTTGTCTCGCTTTGGTTAAGTTAGGTTAGACTTGTGAAAAAGGATAACACCATAGAATTATGAAATCGCTTCCATTTAACTACGCGCAGGTTTGTTACTCTAGGGATAACACAAACTTGCCTCGGGCGAGCGCGGTGCATTTATTAGAAAACTTTTTTAAACCAAGTATTTAATACGTATATAACTTTTTTGTAATAACACGGTATTATAGGTTTAGCGTGCTTCCCATCTTAGACCATACCTTCATTTAACATCAGATGAGATGATCAAATGTTAAAAACTAAAAAGAATAACAGTTTGGGAAATATACTAGAGCAACGTGATCAGATTGCATTTGGATTCATGAATAGAGAACGAAAGAAAAATTCATGAAAAGCTTAAGTAAATTATCTTGATCATTTACTCTACTTTGTACGTTCAAATTCACTCAAAGGTACACTGCTTGTTTATAATCGTTTATAACAGATCGCAATGAAATTTTGCAAACGAGTTGCCCGGGAACTTGGCAACGATTTAGGCTTTTCTTTCAGAATACACCGCGAACAAACGCACACGAAACCGCAGGAGAAAGTGGGTATAGATTATATTTACCGATAAAAACGAGAGTGGACTTAAAAAAACTATTTATTAATATGTCATATCCGTTTTCAAGTACGTAAGGTCAGTGTATAGTAATGTAAATATTGATCATGAATTGATGTGTTTAAAAGCTAATTAGTTGTGTAGACAATGTTTTGGAGTAATATTACATTGTTTTTTTTTCTAAATCTAATTTAAGTAAATTATGTTAGTAAGTACATAAGTTAATTTAATTCTGTTGCTACTAAAATAATACCAAGTGAATATTTTTAATCAACGTTTTGTTATGTTTCCTTTTAATAGTGTAAATTAATCTGCCACTGGAAACAAGGAGATAGCTGCTGACGTATCATCGGTCACAATAATACGGGACCTTCGTTCTACGAAGGCCTCGCCGAGCATCAAAAATGTTACCCACAACCTCAAATTCTTATTAAAAAGGGCTTCATAATAAATTCATAACTTACATATGAAGCTAACAGGTGTTCTTGAATCCCACAGCTCTCAGATCAAAAGGCATGGAAAGCACGATAAAATTTAGCCGTATAAAGACAACCCCCGCCTCCAAGTAATTTCAATACCTGGCTCCGTTAAAACCAGCTACGGTACTGATGGCGAGGTTAGATTAAGTTCAAATAGGTTTTAATGTTGACTGTTAAAGTATCTCGTCACATTTATATAAAATAAATATAGAGCTCGCAATGTTATTCAGATCCGAAAGTTGTGATTTGTGACGTAACCTTAGTGTATGAGGTTCTCTAGTTCAACATTTATGAGTACACACTAATATGTTACTCATTGGCGTTCAACACTAATTGATCTGAGGTATAATGACCATTACATACTAAAAACATGGTACACTCACTGGCTACGTATATTTTGGTACATTCCATTCGGTGCCCAAAATAAGCTCAAAATTCAGTACAGTGTCCCATTGTTCGATCCTATAACGATACGGTATATGTATTTCGATATTCACGGAATACACTTAAAAGTGAAATAAAAAAAATAACATCACGGAATTATGTAAACAATGAAAATATGTTATGTACAATAGTACGTACTATGCAATCATAATACACGCACATACAAACACGCACACGTACGCACACACGCACGCACGCACGCACGTGTACGCACACACGCAAGTCGACACACACAACGCATGCATCCACGCAAGTACGCACGCGAACACACACGCATACATAAACACAAACGCGCACGCACACACAGACTTATAATAATAATGGTATTATTATGTATCACATTCCGTGTAATTGAGAAATCCTGTTTTGGCTTTAATTGTTACTGTATATTATAAGCTATTTCATTAAAATACATGTATGCCGTTGGATTTCCAAATAAATAAATAAAACAATTGTTACAGAAAGTTGTGTCCAAAATTGATTACAGTATATAACAGTAACATAATATGACGTACCGGTGTAACTGATGTTATTATCATAAGTTAAAAATGCCGTGGAGTTTTAAAGAAAATTATTTGGTTTACATTATTTTATAGTCATATCGGGTGGTAAGACATGGTAATTGGCTCGGACTGGATCGCGATTTAGCCACGCTTAAGTATGTCTCATTCCGGTATCAGTCAGTGAATGTCCAGTAACCAAGCGGGGTTGTCGAGATCTATATCCGACCGATCTGAACTTTAAACCAATCAGCAATAACTTCCAAATTTCTATGAAATTCCTATTTACTATTTGAAATGTACAAGCACATTATAATGTCAGATTACATAATGAACTATCTGGAAAGCTTTGAGTACCTAATATGAAAAATATCTGAAGAAAGTTTTTTACACAACAAATTAAACCCACAATTAACTTTACAGAGGTACTTTCGAAAAGCAGAAGTTATTTGTCTACACAAGCACCGAGTTGTTGGTAATTGTAAAAAGTAAGGGGTCAAGAAGTCGTAAAAAAACCACCGCGTACTTTTTCATTATTTATTACTGTACTAAATGAAATATATAAAATTTTCATAAACTTTTAATAGACTTCATTATGTCGCAGTTTGGAATTTCAGAAGTTGCTAAATTTCATAATTACTTTAGGGTTATGCAGCTATACACGTGCAGCCCGAATTTACACCGAGTCACTTTTAGCTCTGTTCTTAATAAATCATAAAATATATTTTGTAACTCATAAATTGACCTTTTTAGCCTTGAAAGTTTATTATTATTTTATACTAGCTATAGCCGCAGCTCCGCACGCGTTTTTTTAAAAATCGTATTAAAGAATTATAAAATTGTGAGTCTATGTACAATTATAGAAATGCTCTTTAAAGACAATTGTAAGTACGACACGCACGCCACTAAAAGTAACATGTAACGTGTACATTAGATATTTAAATACTAACAATGTGCCAAATGGGTTTGTCACCAGCAACATCTTTGGAACCTTAACCCACCATATAACTACCTCAGTGCTCACTTACACTGTATAAGGAACTAATGAAACAATAACCTAAAATATTATTATAAAGATTTATAATTACATTACATTTGATATACATTGCCATTATTATAATTAAGATTTTGTGACTACACAAAAAATAAACGCTTGTCTGTTCCGCAAGAAATTGTATTATGGAACCCTTTACGTAATACGCTTATAATCTAAGATCTTATTAGGAAGACCTCTATATCATTCAAATCAAATCAAAAACCCTTATTCAGTTTAGGCCCTAATAAGGCGCTTATGAACGCCAAAACTACCACCGGTTCGGAAAACAACCCAGTAATCGAGAAGAACCGGCAAGAAACTCGATCGGGTACATCTTTTTAAGATAGTAAGCTTTTAACATAGTATAAAACAAAGTCCCCTACCGCGTCTGTCTGTCTGTTCGCGATAAACTCGAAAACTACTGAACAAATCTTTATGCGGTTTTCACTAGTGGATAAAGTGATTCACGAGGAACGTTTTGGTATATAATTTGTCCAGGATTTTTTTTATAATCAGGGCGGGACAACGTCTTTAAATATATATATTATAAATATACCTAGTCTTGCCATAAATACTGAAACAAAGAAAAAAAAAAATTTCTATTGTAAATAATATTTATTACTTTTACAGTGTGTTAGTTTAATACATAAATATAAAACGATTTAAAATATAAAAAGCTTATTCGAAATGGTCTCCATTGGCTGCAATACAGTCCTTTAAACGTTGAGGCCAGTTATCAATAGAAGCACGCACTCTTTCCATGGGAAAATTCTTCACTGCCAATCGTACGGATTGTTTTAGGGACTCCAAATTATCATGGCGGTTAGTGCAAGCCGTACTCTCTAAAACTGACCATAAATCATAATCCAGCAGATTAAGATCGAGACTAGACGACGGCCAGTCTTCAGCTCTGATGAAGTCCGAAACGTTCGTTCCAACCAAGACTGCGTAGACCGAGCTTTGTGTCCGACCGAGTCTTGCTGGAAGGACCATTCTTGGTTATTGAACATGGTGTTGTTAACGGGTTTCTCTACCTTCTCAAGAATGGTATCTTAATACACTTGTGCCGATGTTTTGATACCTTTCTCACAAAAGTATGGCTCAGTCACTCCTTCATAACTAATAATACCCCAGCAAACCATCACTGAAGTCGGATAGTGCCCACGTTGCACTCTGTCGAGTAATTGGGAAGCTTCCTTAGAGCTTTTAGCATAAATACGCTCATTTTGTTTGTTAAAATGTTGCTCAATTGTATAAGATTTCTCAACCGTAAAGGATTTTTTTCTGTAACCTCCCTTTGCGTACCGCTTCAATAGTTGTTTCGATTTTATTACCCTATTCTTTTTTAAATTATCAGTTAAGAAATGACCAGTACCCCTCTTATAGGCTGAAAGTCCTAAGTCATATTTTAAAGTACGTGACATGGTTCTAGGTGCTATCTTCATCTCCCGAGATAAAATCTTTTGCTTTCGGACAGGATTTCTTCGAATTCTTTCCCTTACTGCTTTGACCACCTAATATTTTGTTTATTTTTAATGTTAACAGTATTTATGGCCAGACTAAGTATATATATATTTCGAATACATTATACGTTACAATACCGTTTTTAGTGGATGCACAGAGAGGAGTCAATTGTAGACATTACCATCGATCACATATTGATCCACTCTATAATAGCCTTTCGACACTAAAACCTTCTTGACATGGTGCTTCAATTTACAGTCCGGCAAATCGGTAATATGTTTTGGTACTTTATTGTACAACCTAACACTATTACCTAAGAAATTATTACTGGTTTTGCTAAGTCTGAAACATGGGACGACCAGTTACAGTTTCTGTTACATTAAAGTTATTAATAATTATAATGTCGAATTGTAAACAATAAGCTGATAATTATTTCTCTTATTAAAAATAAAGAATGAGTTGAAATCTTGCTAAATTTCATGCAGACAAAGTCGCAGGTAACATCTAGTCTAAATTAAAATAAATTAAATTACTTTTTATAAGGTCCGCTATCTACCAGTGAAAGTCCCGTGAAAATCCGTCTAACTGTTTTGTTGATATCACAGCGGGCGAAGCCACAGTTAACAGCTAGTCTAAATTAAAATTACCTAAATTACTTTTTATATGGTCCGCTATCTGCCAGTGAAAGTCCTGTGAAAATAAGTCTAACCGTTTTGGAGAAAGCACTGTGGGCGAAGCCACGGTTAATAGCTAGTATAAACTAGAATTGTCTAAATTACTTTTTGTAAAGTCAGCTATCTGCCAGTGAAAACCGGTCTAACCGTTTTGGAGATAGCATTACAGACGAAGCCGCCATTAATAGCTAGTCTAATTTAGAATAGCCTAAGTAACCTGCTGTAATTTCAACTATCTGCCAGTGAAATTTCCGTCAAAATCGGTCTAGCCGTTTCGGAGATTACCCGGAACAAACAGACAGAACTACAAAAATTTTTTTAATTGCATTTTTGTTATCAGTAGCGCGTATACTTTCGTACCCAATCAGTAAAAAAACTCTTTTGATATTACATACAGACACTTCATTTTTATTATATGTATAGATGATTTGTTTTGCATTTCAACATTAGGGTAACCTAATTATTTGAGTGTTACGATATAATTTTAGGAACTGATTAATACATTATGAGTCTCACATTTAGAGCAAATTTGAGCAATGAGAAATACAATTGTTTTCTACTTCGATTGATACTATAGACGTATATACTTGTGAAGTTGATTGCCTCCTTTCCCGTGGTGTAGGTGTTATGGCAATAATTAATAACGTTATTATTTTTTTAATCTCATTTATTGTAAACTATTATTAAATATTGTCCTATTGTGTAATTTGCTGTTTTATATCGTTTTATAATTTGTAATAATGGTACATGAAGAAAGAGATGTTTTAATCGTAAATGGTTTATTAGGAAAGATGGTTATTAATGGTTTATAGTAATCAGCCGTTAATGGTAAATAGCGAACAGTGGTGGTGAGTCGCTCGTGGTTGATTGCGAACTGAATTAATATAAATACATTGTTATCTATATATTAATACGTGAAGCCAAATCTTTGTATCCCTTTTTGAAAGAAATGCCCGAACGGATGACCGTGAAATTTGGCATAGTTAAAGTTTATATAGAGGAGAAGTGCAGAAAGCTATTTATTTTATATAAAATGCATTATAAGTAAATTAAATTAATTAAAATATGCATTACTCACACTACTGCTCCAATTTTACACAACATATACACACATGTAAATAAAAAAGACATTTTGACATCTGTCAATAACGGACTTCAAAAAAGTAGTAATAATTCTATATATTAATACGTGAAGCCAAATCTTTGTATCCCTTTTTGAAAGAAATGCGCGAACGGATGACCGTGAAATTTGGCATAGTTAAAGTTTATATGGAGGAGAAGTGCAGAAAGCTATTTATTTTATATAAAATGCATTATAAGTACATTAAATTAATTAAAATATGCATTACTCACACTACTGCTCCAATTTTACACAACATATACACACATGTAAATAAAAAATACATTTTGACATCCGTCAATAACGGACTTCAAAAAAGTAGTAATAATATTCGTCCAATAGGACAGGCGAAGGAATTAATCCATACTGCCAAACTTCAAAAAAGGTTGCGAAGGAGGTTGCTATGCTCGACTGTATGTATTTTTTTTTATTCTTACGTTCCAATTACCCTTTTTTATTCTACATTCAACAATGATATTATAACATATCTTATATATTAACACGTGAAGCCAAAACTTTGCACCCCTTTTTAAGCGAATTGCGCGAACGGATGAACTTGAAATTTGGCATAGTTAAAGTTTATATGGCAGAGAAGTGCACAAAGCTATTTTTTTATATAAAATGCATTACAATCATATTAAATTAATTAAAATATACATTACTCACACTACTGCTTGAATTTTACACAACATATATGTAAATGAAAAAGACGTTTCAAACGTCCTTCAACCTTCTTACGTTCCAATTACCTTTTAAATATTTTTAACATGATTGACGTTGCATGCCTTACAATATGCCCTTTGAAATCAACTGGTTAAATTGTGGGTTAATTTTAGAATAATATAATATGTAAATTCATAATATACATTAATATTAATTGATAAATTAGTTTTATTTTTTTATTTTAATAAGAACTACTTAAATAATTATTATTCTCTTTGGTTTTATTGAATGTTTAAATTTTTAGGTGACAGAACTGCTTTTTACTTCATGTCACTTTGCTTCATGTTGCCATAAGATTAAAGCAATATTTCCAAAGTCAATGTCAATATTTTAATGTTTAGTATTTCTATATGGTGTACTGTGTGTAAATGTACTGTGAATAAATAATTATAAACATCCATTTCAATTTAAAATATAATTATGATTCTATAGCGCATGATGTATAAACAACACAAAAGATGTATTAAGAAAGACCACATTTCTTAATTAGCAAGAATGTGACTGAAGTCCCAATGTTGAACAAACGATTTGAACACTATCAAATTGACAAGTACATACAAAATACTTTTAACTATCATAATATAATAATTTCATACTTAATCAGAATCTAGGTCAAAGATAACGATTTCTGTACACACCATCAGTATCATAAACTAAAAACTGCAATAAAGTATTAACTCTATCAAAGCGATGACAGCTGAACAAAACTAACAAAATTGCATATTCTGTCTCAATATCCAAAGAGTGACTAGTTGTCATTAAAAAAATAGAAAAACGAAACTAAAGTTGTTGGAAATTTAAGTGCACCATCTAACCGACTTATATAGGTTTATTATCTGCATAAAAGATACAAAATGTATGAAGCCCAAGAGTAGGTGTCACATTGTATTTACAATTTACACATACATTTACTATACATGGATTTAAAAATAAGTTTCCTAAAAACGATTATTTTTAAATGATGAAATTAAAAACACGTCTCAACACTTCATTCTAGTTTAAAAAGTTTTCAAATATATTACACTCAAATAAATTAACTATATATAGACAATCTAAGTGACTTATATAGGTTTTATTTACACAAAAAATACAAAGTGTATGAAACCAAATACCATGCATCACATCGTCTTTACAGTTTTATTTAATGGGTTTCATGGCAAAAAAATACTTTATGTTTTATAGACATCATACTTGGTTTAATGCTTCATTTTGGAATAAATTGGTTTCAAGTATATATAAACACGAAGTTAAACGAAACTGAAGTAAATAAAGTCCACGTGCACAATCTAACCAACTCATGTAAGTCATTATTTGCATAAATATACAAAGTATATGAACCTAACATTATACGTCACAGCAGATATAATTTACATATAAATGTATTTTAGATAGATTGAAAAATGGCTTTCATGTAGGAAATTATTTTTAAATTTTAAAGACAAAAGACTTGGTTGCGCGCTTCATTTTAGATTAAATTGCTTTCAAGTATATACAACACACAGAGTTATACGAAACTAAAATAGATAAAAACTACGTGCACAATCTAACCGACTCATGTAAGTCATTATTCGCATAAAGATAATGAATATATGAACCTAACATTATACGTCCCATCAGTTACAATTTACATATAAATTTATTTTAGATATATTGAAAAATGGCTTTCATGTAGGACAGGACTGCTTTATACTTCATGTCACTTTGCTTCATGTTGCCATAAGAGTAAAGCAATATTTCCAAAGTCAATGTCAATATTTTAATGTTTAGTATTTCTTTATGGTGTACTCACTTCAAATGATGATTCAATAAAAAAAGAGTGAAAAATACTTTGTAAAATTTGTTTGGTCATGAAAGTAATCCATGAGACCATGACTTATATCTTTGGGGTTACAATGATGCAGTTCAACTTGATGTAACAATTATATTTAGTACAGTTAAAGATGAATTATGAACAAAAATGAATTAATTTTCAAAAGTTAATGGTAGTATTAAAAACATCTTTGTTTTGGATTCATCATTTGATTCTATTGTGTATCCATTACTTTTCCAAATGATGATACTGGGCATATTACTATTGCTTATAATGTACAGACTATATTTAATTCAATACCATCCAGAAATACCACGCACCTATGGTGTCGTGTAAAATTAATTGAAAATTGTGTCATGATTTGTGATAAATTTCTTTATTTTCATATAGTTATGTTTACTTAGTATTTGAGAGCCTTACCACCTTATGTAACCGCCTGTTTTTTGTTTCAAATTTATAATTAACTTCCATTTTCATTTAGATATAGATTTTTTTATGTTTATATAATTAAAAAAAAGTGCCAAATAACTGAGTAGCCATGATGAAAAACTTTGATTATAGAAGTTATACCCTTTGACAAAAGAACCCTAATAAAGTTCAAACTTAGAAAATCAATGAACTATAGTCGAATGTCGACCACTGGGCGCCCACTAGTAATAATAAAATGTTAAAGTGCACGCAGGGCACAAATCATATATCATCATCATTACATAGTATAAAACAAAGTTCCCTACCGCGTCTGTCTGTCTGCCTGTTCGCGATAAACTCAAAAACCACTGAACGGATTTTTATGCGGTTTTCACCAGTGAATAAAGTGATTCTTGAGGAAGGTTTTGGTATATAATTTGTCAAGGATTTTTTTTTATAATTAGGGCGGGACAACGTTTACCGGGCCCGCTAGTGATATCTAAACAGCAGTTCGGTTACGTAACTCCGAACAATACAACAATGAAGTTAATAACGTTTGTAAATATCCAAAAATCTAATATCAGAATAATTTTTAAAATCGACGTTATTTTAATTGGTATAAAGCACAAACTTGTGATAAGATATATTAGTTGCGACAATAAAACTTATAAAAATAAACTGCAATTTTACGATATGCGACACAAACGTTTGAAATATACGTTATTCCTATTGTAATTGTGGGACACTTTTAATTACGATAGACTTAATTTAAATTTCCAATTTGCAATCTTTAAATTTGTACATCAATCTATTATAGATTGGAGAAATGTTCAGTTATAATTGTCAGTAACAAAAACGGATAATATTAAATCAACAGCAGAATAATTAATTATTCGTCCTTTCATAAACGGAATGCTTTATTGAGTCTTCGTGATGAAAACCTTTGATTTATTATAAAGTATTTTATGATTACTTCAAGTTTCCAACAACATGGTGTTTCTCTAATTTCATTTTTCCAGAGAATCTTTGTGTCATCTCGGAATTTATTTTATATATCGGAGAGCCTAAAATAATGCTATGTTCATGGATGCCTTCCTTCTTAATGTACATCATCAGAAAGCAAGAAATAATACCACATATTACCACAGAGCCAACACGTGTTTCATTCCGTCATACAATGACAATTTTTCGACATATTACCGTTTGTATTTTACACCTGACAAACCGATAAAAAAACCTCACGACTGCCAGTAACAATTGTTAGAAGCCTGTCACTCTTTAATCGCCTCTGTATAACGCTACGACGTATATTATTATATTTATATTATTTCCTATCCACTTCATTAATGCACAATAACCGTATTATATTATATAGTAGAGGATTAAATAACGTAAGATTATGACAAAAAAATAGCCTACATCCCAAATCGTATCGTATTGATTGAATCGTAATCCTCCAAAAACTCCAATGATGTTTTCATAATTTGATATATATTGCGCAGAAGTAATGATGCATGGATCTGTGTGCTGGGCTACGAAAGGTGGTAGAGAGAAGGTTACATGTGGGAGAGATGCAAATATTAAGATGGATGTGTGGTGTACACAGGATGGAAAAGTTAAGAATGATATATCAGAGGGTGTTTGAAAGTAGTACCAGTGACAGAGATGAGGACGAGTAATAGGTTAGCGTGGTATAGTCATTTTGTGTTGACCCTATTTTAATGGGATAAGGGTAAGAAGATGATAATGCTATCGCAGAAGTAATGCGTAATATTATTTATTAGTTGTAAAAAAATAACTGCTTCTATTTACTAGCGTAACTATATTACAATTCGATTCAAAACCGATATAACATCTATTACTGATACAAAACAAAAGGAGTGTATATGATAATATGTATTGAGTATTTATGAGTATCCTACACAATTCTCGACAATGACAACTTATTGTAATGAATCTCAAATCTGCAATTGTGGTTAGCTATTATTTTCAGTCATGCCTTAAAGTCAGGTAAATTACAAGTCTATTAGCTACTTCATAGGAAAAGAACGTAGATTCTAAACAGTTGAACAACTAAACGAAACGTCTTTTAAATATTTTTTTTGTAAAGTGGTGATATGATCCTCCATGGAAAACACTTAGTTGTGCCAACTTTTATGATGGTGCCCATTTATTTATATTGATGTTCCTATTTGTGAATAATTTATACAAACATAAATACATTATTTTCTAGAATGCATGGTGTAAAGACTATAAAATATCAAGTCCACGTTACAAACTCAAACAGGTATCTCAAAGCTTTGTGCCTTCTATTACATAAAGAGACGACTCGAGTGACGCGGAAAATATTCATAGTTTTTAATAAATTCACCGACGTCGTCGTTCAAAAGGTTGTTTACGTTAAAGCACTGGAAAATAACGCCGAGAATTTAATAAGTTGCACGTATTGAAGAATAAAGCTTTGCCTTCATAAAGAAAATTAGTACTTACTTTATATATAAGATCGAAACACTAATCGTAAAACCATATACAGCTAATAGAAATTACATCTGATGGAAAGTATACTACATATACAAGTAATAAGAATGTAAATCAAAATAGCCTGTACTTTTTAGGAATTTGTGAAAAAAAAAAAATTGTTGCAGGTGTCTTGGAACAAATAGTAAAATACAGTTCAATCATTTTTGGAAATGTCTGTCTGTCTGTTTGTTTGAACTCGCATCGCTGCTAAAGTACTGCGTTCACGATAAAACCTCATAGAATCATAAGGCATATCTTTGAGTGACATTTAGTCTTAATTTCATTAAAATTCGTTCACTCTATCAAAAGTTATTGTAATTTTAATGGCGACGCGACTTAAGTACGAGAGAAAAGTAGATAAGTAAACGAACTTAATATATTTAGATGATGATTTTATTAGTCACCTTCTTTTACATTAGGTTCCACGCGAACGGAGTCGCGGGCACAGATACTAAGACAAATTCATCATTCATGAAATACTTTCGTACTTCTGCGACGGTTCTGAAAAGTATTTCCTTAACATCTTTGATAAGTTGCAGAGACGAGATTTCATCGTTATGAATGGTGCAGATATTAATAAGTTCGTCGAGCAGCTGCAGCTGTGTAGGGACTTCGTCTTTCTGAGCATATCTTACCGTCCTCATTATGTTATGAAAAGTTATTCATCTTGATTTCCTCCTCTCTTTTTTATAACAAAACTCAATGCTTTGGGTTGACGTGCAAACTTTTACGGTAACTTCTAATTAGGTACGAACTAAAAAGATCACGAAATCTTATCTATGTTGTACTGTGAAGTAGCGGAAGAGCTTCCCGACCAGTATATCCCATTCTTTTTGTGAAATCGGGTTTATTAAATGTAACGTGAAGAGATATTAACGCAGATCGAGTGGCGACATACTGCCAATTTTTCTGTTGTAGCTGTTATTTTTAGATCATAATGTGCTTACCATTAGGTGCAAACCATAACTTCACTATATTTATAACAAAACGTCATTGAGAAACTATGTCTATAAATAAATTTATAATTGAATTATAAAAGCTGTCGTGTTGCATGGGAATATTGTCAGCTGTTGAAACTGTCTCTAACACAAACCGCGTAGAAATGTCCGTGTTCGGAACAATAATCCCTTAAGTCGGTGCCTGCTACCTTTAAATTACTGTGTATCAGGGAGACTAGACGGACGCGGACGTTGCAATGCGGTGAGTTGGGTAGGCAGGTGGTCCCTTACCACCCACCACTCTGCAACTTGCAAGCTTTATTACATAGCATTTTTACCTCAAATGTTTTTATGTCTAAAACAATGTTGAGAGAAAAAGTATTTCAGTTCAATTCGCGCAAAAACATTTTGTCTCCTTCCTGTTTAAATTAAAAAAGATATCGATTTTTATATTAATTTTGTACCTACATATTTATCATTACAGGTTGTATTTCTGAAGAAACGCCGCGATACTCCTTTCATTTATAGTGTATCATAAATACGAGGTTTTTAATTAACAAGTGATCGTCCAGTGGTCGAACTTCGACCATAGAGAAAAAGGAACTGTTGCCAATTTTTTTATTGATAAAATTAAAACTCGTCAATCAAACAAAACAAAAAAAAGAAGATCAGCTGACAAACAGAGGAGAAAGATGTTGTTAACCGTTTCCCCATTGTATATTCATATATATCAATGAAAAATATATAATTTCCTATAAACATTTTATCATTTCTGTTCACCCTTTTAGGAATTACATTTTAACAAATCCTTTATTACAAGATGTCGATACTACATCAACACCACCTAATTTTGTTTCTACTCTTAACGCTTACAGCTGAGAGATAATGTGTCAATTATTCAGGGCTTTGTAAATGTATAAATGTGAGAGTATTTGTGTATGTTTTCAAGATTAAACCGCTGAATCGCTCGCAATGAACTAACCTAATGAATTAATTTGGAATCTGGAGACTAAAATTGTCTGTTTCTATCCTTCCCTCTATTCTTTCTATCTATCTATCTTTTTATACATTAAAAAATACGCAGACTGAGTTACGGGAAAATCTACTATATGTTTTGATTAAGTATTGAGTGATTGATTAGTGGTGTATTGTATAAATAATGAGTGCAGTTGTAAAATTAAACAGTATTTTGAATTCATATATTTAATTATATTAGTATTACAAATTTTTCATGGATTTAACAACGATTTATGGTTGAGTCTTGTAAATAAATTTAATAACTGTTTACTCCGAGAAATTAAATGTGTTACTGGTCAGCATCTCATGCGCTACGTATTGGGGCGTAACAATATTGAGTATTCAGGTGTAATATGTATTGCATACGTGAGAAATCCCGCCATTGTTGGAAAAAAAACACTCATTCTAATTTTTGATATACATCATTTTTCACGGATTACAAGAAATAAATGAAGACGCATGTGGACACATGTTAGTATACTTTAATATATGAAATAATTTTGTATTAAAAAATATGTTTGAGCCTTAACTTCACCTCACGTTAATAATAGAAGTGCTTGTCTGTGTTAACTATTCCTTCGCTAAATAAACATCACTTTGCTGGTGGATGCTTGCTTTATTATTTGGAATCCTTGTTATTCGATTAATTTAATTAATAAATTTATTTATGAGGCATCTTCACATCTTTGGTCTCCAACCTTTATAATTTCCCATTTTTCACCTTTCATCGTGAGATATTTTTACATGAGTCCATTGTCGAACTAATTTAAATTGGATTAGTGATGTAGAATCGTATATTGAGAAAGTAAACTCATAGAAAATATATATTGTTTTATTTCTTGATAATTAAATTATATTAAATAACATTATTGGTGCAAGGTTGTTGTATATAGTTCAAGCAAAATCCTCTGTTTCCTACATCAACAGGCGCTTCAACGTTGTCGGTGTGGAACCACAATCGGAATGGTTTCACCATACCTGAAAAAAGAAGATAATGTGATTAGAATTATTACAATTATAAAACTAACTGTATACAATGCAATTCTGCCAATACCAATGCCTACTTATATCTTCAAGGCACTGCGCTTAAAGTGACTGTTAGTTTTAAGTACTTATAGAGATGAAAGCGTAACAATAATAATACTGGTTAGGATATCACCAATATTACAGGCTAACTTATGCCCGCGACTTTGTCCGCGTGGAATAGTTACTTTGAGCTAACGTTAACACGGAGCGGACCTGCCAAAAGGAAAAAAAAAAGATTTTTAAACATTTTTCATTGTTGCTCCTATTGGTCTTTTTTATGTCGTAGCAGGCAAACGAACAGGTGGGCCATCTGGTGTTAAGTTATCACCACCGTCCATAGACACTAACAACACTAGGAGGGTCGAAAGTGCGTCGCCAGTTTGTGGTCAGGGGAAAGGGAGGGAAGGAAGAGAGGAGAGGAGAGGGGAGGGGAGGAGAGGAGAGGGGAGGAGAGGTGGGCCTCCGGCGCTCTCACTGACCGAACAAAACGCAACAATGCAAGCACTGTTACTTCACGTTGGTTTTCTATGAGAGGGTGGTACTTCCCCGAGCTAGCCGACCCATTCATGCTGAAATCAGTAATAGCTTCAGCGTGGATCTACCACCTACCAAAATCTTAGCGTGATTGTATATAGCATATAGCCTTCCTCGATAAATGAGCTGTCTAACACTGAAAGATTTTTCATATCAGACCAGTAGTTCCTGAGATTAGCGAGTTCAACCATACAAACAAATCCTCCAGCTTTATAATATAGATCATAGGGCAAATAACATAAAATTCATGATAAAATAGACATAACATGACAGATTAATATCCTGCCAAAAACTTTGTCTACAGGCCGTACGTGAGTAGTAATTACGAATGTGCGGATATTAAAACTCAGGAATAAGTCATCGACGAATCGAAACGAATAGTTCTATTCGAAAGTCTAGTCGAGCATTCGAAAAGTTCAGATGATTACTTTTAGTCGGATGTTTGGTTTTCTGTCGTATGTTTGGAAATAACGCTCGCAGGAAGTTGAGGGGTCCTAAAATAAAAGAGTAGAGTGGACAAATTGCTTTTCGTGTTTTGTTTTATCACAAATAGATCTCTTGTACTTTGTAGAAAAACTGATTTTGACGACATCTTTACGGATATATAGAAGTCGTTTTATACTATTATTATATACTAGCTGAACCGTGCAACTTCGCCTGCACCAAAACGTTTATCACCGATTTCAATTGAATTTTAAACGCGAAAAATTTCAATAAGCCTAAAACCCGATTGCACCTACACCTACAGTTTCCAATTGTGAGTCTAAACTATCAGGGGACTCACTCAAACATATACCCAGGTGGTATGAGAGAAAGCTTTAAAAATATGCCTAGAACCCGTTCGTAGCATCATCAACCGGGTTCAATTAAGAAAAAAATTAACCTACATATATTGGCAGTACTATAAAAAAAGCTTGAGAGGTCTATGGACCCCCAGTTGGTACGAAGTTCCTCTCCCTTTTTTGTAGACGTTTATGTTATGTTATGTTATGTTACGTTGTAGACAGCCAGTATAGTTTACATTATAAAATATCAAGATTATAAAGTTAGATTGTAAATTAAACGATAAAGTATATTTATAAAATAAATAATGATAAATTAAACACGGAATGATCTGGGATAATCAAGTTAATATAAGTTAATACATCAATAGGTAATCCTTGAGTTGGTTTGGTATTGAAATTCTAAATTTTGTTTGTATATATTACATACACTCTCTCTCTCTCTCTTTTTGTCTGTAACGACACCTAACCTACTGCACATAGATTTTACACATGCACAATATATAAAAATAAAATTAAATAATCATCTCTACCACTTAGTTTATCATAACTATCTTCAACTTGTATTAAAACTTTTTCACACTTCATTGTATTGCAGAAAAATATAAATATGAAAAAGATATGAGTATCACGTCAACTTAGGAACTTCGCCCCAAAAAGCATAAGTAGATGAAATATAGCTTAAATATTTAGCTAATCTGTCTGCTGTATATAGCACAAAGAAAAATTACCAAAATAAGTCAAGAACCCCTTGCGTTTTATGGGACAAAAGTATCCTAAATGTAACCTTGTAATATTAGTTATCACTGAGTTTCGTCAATATTGGTTCAATACTTTCAGAGTGATACGTGTTCACAGGGATACACAGACAGATAGACAAAAATTGTAAAAGGATTATTTTTGGCTTCTATATCGATAATAAAGTCTACGCCGAATATAATTTTCAAAAAATATTTCATTTACAGATTTGGCTTTGTTACGGTTTTATTATAATATACATATAGATCACTGTGCTTTTTTATAGAGATTAAGTAGTAATGATAAAATTTCCAAGAAATAATATAAAATTGATAATCAACCATTACATAGTATAAAACAAAGTCCCCTACCACGTCTGTCTGTCTGTTCGCGATAAACTCAAAAACTACTGAACGGATATTTATGTGGTTTTCACGATTGCATAAAGTAATTCATACGGAACGTTTTGGTATATAATTTATGAAGGATTTTTTTTTAATTAGGGCGGGACAACGTCTGCCGTCCCCGCTAGTTTATAGATAAAGTAGCTTGTTTTTTGTAAAACTCATTTTAACAAGAACGAAGTTGGGGGCAACGGCTAATCAATATAATCTATACTAATGTTGTAAAGCTGGAGGGTGTGTTTGTTTGTTTTGTTGAACGCGCTAATCTCAGGTATATTTATCTCATCATCAGGTATATTCATAGCTCATTTATCGAGAAAGGCTATTATAGGCCATATATCATCACGCTAAGACCAATAGGATCGAAGCACCAATTAAGAATATTTCAAAATGTTTTTTTTACGTTTGAGAGCTTCCGCTGTATGTTAGCGTTAGCCCAAACTAACTATTCCACGCGGACGAAGTCGCGCGCAGAAACTAGTATCAAATATTTAAATAATTTTTATACACTTAAAATGATTACCCGGATAATAAAATTCCGATAACTGGAATTATCTTTTGTTTTTACTATATATTACTTTATATAGAGAAATTACTATATATAAGATGGAAAAACTGTGAGGACATAATATATATATTCGTAATTTAAACTGTACCATGACGCGTAACGGACGGTATATTTAATTCTTTAAGAATTATCTACTCAATTTACATTAAACAACATGATTTTTGTAGAAAATTGCAAGTATATCACGGGATTACATCCAAGCTTTATTGCTATCATTAAACCAGTCACGGCTAAATAAAGTTCAACGTTCTACTTTGAATTATGGCTGTAATATTTTCCTAAAACGTATGCAATATAGTGGTATCTTCAGAAATTTCATACCAAATTTCATTTAATTGTACAACGAACCTTTCTTCCAAAATTGAGGTCGTCTTGTGGGTTTTTAACTACGGGAGTAGTTTTTTTTTAGTTTATTTTTTAACTGACTACACTATTGGCCTAACGGGCCTTCACAGCTTCACCGGGTTAAGGCAAGCGCTTAAGGCATTTCGCTGCTTGGCAATAAGCTCAAAGGTGCCAGAGTAGCCGAACCTCGGCGCGGCCTGTTGCCTTGGATGCTAATTCGCGAATCTGTCTCAGTTAGCTATTCACACATATAGGTAAGAATTTCTGCGACACACATGTGTACCGACATGTGAGCCTCACGAATTCAAACGTGTATTTCGTTTCTGACGACTAGGCCAATCTAAACTAACCCAGTTCGAGAATAAGGGGAAAAATAAAAACCCTTCTACGATATATGTATTATACGAGTATCTGTGTGTGTGTGTGCACGTATATGGGGGTGATCTGTGTTGTGTTGTTCAACTAGTGATTGAAAAATTAAAATTAGCTTGCACCTGGACGTTGGTGTTTACAAACATGTGACGAATAGCGACCCATTTATTTAGAGGTCTATTCTCAGAGAATGAGTTATAATCATATGGCAATGACTGCACTGTATAAAGGACTGTATCTATTGAACTGTAATAGTTAGTCTCTTGAAAATTTCACAGTATATGTATATTTAAAAGAGGTGATTAATAAAAAAATATCTTACGCGAGCCCCAAGAAATAGGATAGTAGTATCCTGTTTGTTTTTTTTTGTCCTAAAAATCGTAATATTGTATGTAAGTTTTAAAATAAAATTTTAAATAATAAAAACCCGCCCAAGTGCATGTAATCCCAATCCCAAACTTAATTTCGCGTCATGATAGGATAGTAAGCATGACCGATAGCAGCCCATGATATATTTGATGAATTAATAAACTGTATAAAAGTATATAACTACTATTCGAATGCCGATAGATGTGAAAGAGAGACTAATGATAATAATTTCTGAACGATGTAATATGTTTACGCAAGGCAGCAAGAGATGGCGCTTGTTAGAATCTATACAAAACTAAAAAGCGGTGTCAAGAATAACATACTACTACGTATAGGGCACGAAACTGTACTTAAATTTAAGATGGCGCGGCGAGAGAGTTCCGATCGGGCTGTCGTGCTGACCGGACGCGTGCGCTAGTGATCTCTCGATTCGATATTATAGTCGTGTTTAGTGACGTCATCCGAACAACTTCGCGGTGTGTTTTTATTACGCGGTCGATTCTTTTCTTCTCGTTTCGAGAGTCTCGGTTTTCGCGGTTACTCGTTTCGGTGTCAATCGTTGTCAATCGAGTCAATCGTAACGTTCTTATCAGAACGTAGATCAATCGTCGCGTTCTTTTCAGAACGCAGGAAACCGTACTTGTCAGTACGTTCAAACCGCACTTTTCAGTGCGTTCGCCGTGCTCTGCGTGTCGTCGTCCTCCGTGGTTCGCGCTGCGTGTCGTCGCGTCGTGTAGAAGCGAAGCAAGAAGTGTTAGGGCTTCCCCCTAGGCACTGTAGGTCCCCTGTGAGGCATTGCACATCGCCCACAGCTCCCTTTGATCCGGACTCGGGATAGTCCGTTAAATTCATTAAGGCGCGCCCCCCTGCCCCTCTGGCAGGGAGGATTAGTATGTCTTCCCCCGCTCCGCTCCCCTCCTCAGGCCCTATTCCCCCTGAGCGTGAGCTCAAGGCTTTCCGCGGATTCGTCTCCGACATGTGTCCGAATCTGCTCACGGAGTATGACCGGTTTTGTTGCGAGGTCCGCATCCTCGCCAACGGCGGTCCCCCGCCAAGAGTCCCTGTCAACCCCGTCTTCACTATGAAGAACTCCTTCTCCCTGCTCCCGCAGGAGAGTCTGACCGCTGCTCGTGAAGCAGCCATCCCCGCCTCAGATTAGGAAGGCTCCCGTATGGAGCAGGATGAGTTCATCCCGGTTGTGCGCCGCCATAAGCGGGAGCACCCTCCCACCAACTCATCCGATAGCGAAGGCCATCTGCCTTCGAGTAAGAAACGTCCCCCGACAGGTGGCGCTAGTGCGCCTAAAAAGGCCCCCCTCCCCGACAGTCCGGCTTCACCGGACGCTGCGGGTTCCGCAGCCTCGGGCAAGAAGCCCCGCCCACCTCCACCCGTCACGATCCAGGACAAAGCGTCCTGGGTTGAAATTTCTAGTTTGCTGGAAACGGCAAACATCCCCTAGACCTCCGCCACCAATACCGCTACAGGTATTCAGGTGAAGGTACCGACTCCCACCGCCCATCGCGACCTCACTCGTTTCCTTCGGGACAACCAGTGGGGTTACTTCACGTACTCTCTCGAGGAGGAACGTAAACTGCGGGTTGTTATCCGCAGAGTCCCTGCAGAACTCCCGACTTGCGACATTTCCGATGACCTCGAAGAACAGAAGTTTCCTGTTCTAGAGGTGCATCGCATGCGCTCTCCGCGCACCAGGTTACCATATGATATGGTTCTCGTAGTCCTCGATCGCACCCATGAAGGGGAAGCGATCTTCAACCTCACGACCCTCTGCGGCCTCTCCGGCGTTATCGTCGAGCCGCCGCGCAAAACGTCTGTACCCTCGCAGTGTCACAACTGTCAGGTGTACGGACACTCCGCACGTAACTGTCGCCTGAAACCCAGGTGCGTTAAGTGCCTCGGCGACCACTCCACTAAGGAGTGTTCTCGCCAAAAAGACTCCTCCGACCCTCCGAGCTGCGTTCTGTGCCGAGGCGTGGGTCATACCGCGAATTATCGCGGATGTCCCCGCGCCCCGCGCACAAAACTCCATCGCTACCCCAGGCGGGCGGCGTCGCCGTCTAGGGCGACCGACGCCCCCGCCCGCCCCCGACCTCCGCCTCTCATGTCCCGAGAGGCCTTCCCGAGCCTGCCGAGCACATCTCGTGCACCGGCGGCGTCCGTACCCGCGACTAGCGCACCACCCCGCCCCTACCGGGCCCCTCAGGCCCCGTGGGTTCCTAAGGCCGCGTCCCAGCCGATTCCTAAATCCCAGGCGGCTAAGCCTTCACAGGCCGACCCCGCCTTCTCCTTTTCCCTATCGAGTATTGATTACGTAGGTCAATTACTCATCTTCCACGAGATCTCGGAGATCTCGGCATACGAAGAAACGGTCCGAAATCCGACCCTAGGTCCCATAACCGCGATCCATAGGTTCCCAGCCATCGCGGCTACCCTGCAACGGCTCGCGCGCGCCGCCGTTAATAAATAAACAACTCATATAAGTTAGAGTAAATCCGTGTATTTACGTCTAACTTCCCCTAAAACGACCGAGTAATAATAATAATTTTTACTATTTCTATTTTTAGATTCCGGCGCCGACGCCGTTCAGTTAATTTTAAATTCGATCTTTTAATATGCGTGTTTGCGCCCACGCACGCGTAACCTTCTCTGACGCCGCCGTGAGAGAAGGATTCCTCGTTAGTTCCCGCACACATCGCGGTTCTCAGTGATATCTCGAGCCGAGGTCGTCCCCGGATGGAGCCCCCGAGATAGCACTTTCGCGATACAGTGACTCACCTACATCACTTGTACTCACACATGAGATCAACTCTCACCACACGTGCACATACATACACATGGTGGACGAGTTTGTTTTTTTTCCCTTTTTCGAGCTGAATCGAATAGTTTAGCTCGTTTCATTCCGATATACACGTACGCATTTGTGAATCATGCAATTTCGATTGTATAATTCACAAATGAATATATGTATGAATAGCTAGAATAGTTTAGCTAGGTCAGACGCGAATTTCTCAGGTAACAGCCCAAACCGAGGTGTGCCGTGCACCCTTGTGTATGTTACCTAAAAACCAAATCGGCTGAGTGCCTTAAGCGCTCGCCTTAGTAGTCCGGTGAATCTGTAAAGACCTTGCCAGGTCAATAGCATAGTCAGTTCGAAAAAAAAAAATTAAATTTAAGTTTTCATTATATGCCTCAAACCGATCTCATCATTTTATTTTTGGGAGGACCTCAAAGTAGGCGGTTCAATTTCCATTTAAAAATTATGAAATTTAAAAAATCCACACTGTAATTTATTTAGAAAATCAAAAGAGAATACAGATTTAATTCCGTTGTTTTGAGTTTTCACTTCTGTTGGCAGTCCTTATGACTGCCTCGACTAAAAAAAAAAAATAATACAGATATGCTGTATGATGGGATAATGAAAGTATTACTATATTTTATTGAATCTACTGGAACACAAAAAAAATCATCAATATCGGTCCAACGAATGTGCATGGCGTGCTTAATGTAAGTAACGTATTTAAGATGATAAGTACACACATCAAAAAGTCTAAGCAACATGCGTGATATTACAAATTTTACCATTTATATTAATTAATTTCTAAGTATTTACTCAAACAAAGTGCGTAGGTAAGTAAACTTTTTTGTTATTGATGACATACTGGCTGGTTGTAAAAAAAAAATTGATTATGTTTTGTTTTTTCATAAAATTCAAATGACTGCGAATTTGTTTGAATTTAAGTGCGTTTTAATTGCTACGTTTAGTCTTGATTTTATAATTTTACCAACCATTTAAATAAAGTTAGCGACAAAATTGAATTGTTAGATATTCTTTACGTCATGAAGCGACGTCATTTGATGGCAGATGAAATGCAAAGAGCTGTAGGGATGTTGCAAGCGGGAAGTAATCAATCTCAGGTATCTCGACATTTTGGCATTCATAGAAGTGTTATTTGTCGTCTTTGGCAGCGCTACAATAATACAGGAGAACCCGCTGAACAGCATCCAGGCCGTAAAAGGAGTACAACCACTCGGCAAGACCGGTAAATACAACTGACTGCAAGACGCCAGCCGATGTTAACCGCTCGAGAGATAAGTTTGAGGCTACAAATTTCAAGTGGTGTTGATGTAAGTCCTCAAACTGTGCGAAATCGACTGCATGAGTACGGCCTACGAGCTCGACGCCCAATCAGGTGCCCACCGATACGTCACGGGAATCGCGCTCGTCGATATGAATGGTGTAGAGAACGCATAACATGGACCCAGGAACAATGGGATAAAATTATGTTTTCCGATGAGTCGCGATTCGGGTTTAAGCCTGATACAAGAAGGGTGCGAGTGTATCGTCGGCCCGGAAATACTGAAAAGCTCAGGTGCGTTCAGGAAGTACATCCATACAGCGGCTCAATAGTTATGTTATGGGCGGGTATTATGAAGAACAGGCGAACTGAGCTCGTTTTTGTAAATGGAAACATGAATGCTGAAAATTACATTGAGGATATTCTCAGACCTTATGTCTACCCATTTGCACAAACCTTTGGCTCCGATTTTAGGTTAATGCATGACAATGCGCGTTCACATACAGCTCGGCGAACCAGTGAATACTTTGCAACGGAGAACATCCGGGTATTGCCTTGGCCTGCACAATCGCCAGATCTCAACCCCATCGAGCACGCGTGGGACATGCTCCAGAGACGTGTTTTGAAGGACTTGGACGGAACGACAACAACCCAACAGCTGAAGGATTTGCTACAATTCCATTGGGAGCGAATACCGCAAGATGACATAAACAGTCTCATTAATTCAATGAATAATCGTTGCCGATAAGTTCTGAATAGCAGAGGAGCCCATACTTTGTATTAAATTGTTCTATTCTTTCACAATAAATACATTTTTTTTAGAAATTTTATTTTGTAAGAAAAAAGTTTAGTTTCTTATGTATCTTAGTTTCTACAGTATATTCTAATATTGTTCATTTCTGTTATTAAAAGAACTTATAAAGACAACAGCTGTTATTTTTACATCATAGAACCCTAAAGATATTATTTTAAAAATAAAATACAACGTTATAATGTGAAGAACCATCCTAAAATTTAAATTAGTACATGTTGCTTAGACTTTTTTGATGAGTGTATTAATACTCTATCCGACTATATAGCTTATGAATTGTGCGTCAGCATTTTTTTAGAAGATATAGTGAGTATAGTGGGCAATCATTAAAATATAGATATATATCATCAAAGACTTTTTTGTAGATCTATAAAAGAGGAGAAATACCCACCATGCACTGTTTTGTTATATCTTAAAGGGATTAAGCAGGGTTTTCGATGAAGCTTAGAGGCGGCTTGACTTTTTCCGACATTTCTAACAAATATCGTTATATTTCGACCAATTTACACAAAAACTTTACAAATGATATATATACCTAAACCTTCCTCCTGAATCACTTTATTTATTGGTGAAAACCGCATGAAAATCCGGTAAGTTTTTAAGTTCATCGCGAACAGACAGACAGACAGACGTGGTAGAGGACTTTGTTTTATAATATGTAGTGATCTTTTATTTACCAACTATATTGATTAATAGTTAAACATTATTCGCGATGTTGAAATTCAATATTAATATCGAAGTTAACAACTTTTCCGACTTTCAATAACGAACGAGAGAAATCAGCGCTTAAGTTTTTCTAATCTCGGAAGTTATCTCGATCAGTACTGGGTGCTAGTTTGAGAATTTCTTGAAGTTTCTCAACCCTTGCCGCAGTAGTTTTATGCTGCAGTCGTGAAGAAAACTAACGCATCTAACTAAAACAGAAATCGGCGAATAATCGAAAAGTTTGTTGTTTAAACTTTTAGCGAAGTACGTCTATCTCGTTCTCTGGTTTGAGAACAGAAATAAGTTCACAGGCGAAGAAAAAAAAGCTATTAAATGCATTGTTTTTTCATGATTCATGGCGGTTTTTTTATTATCAAGGCGGGACAACGTCCGCCGGGTCCGCTAGTATGTACATTAACTAAACTTTGTGCGCGACTTTTGTAGATTTGATCTATTCTTCCAGGATAGTACATTTTTCTTAATGAAATACACTCTCTCTTTTTCCGTACCACTGTAAAAGTTTTATGCAATATTTCATAAAAATACTTTGAGTAGTTAAGACGTGAAAGCGTAACAAACAAACAAAAATTTACATTTATTTATTGTTTCTGAGTTAGAATTTAATATTACGAAGAATAGCAGATGCACCCTCTTTCTAGGAATGACATAGTAGTACTTTAATTAATTTTAAAAACTAACCAGGCTCATTTATTCAATGAAACGAAACAACCACAAGACCCTTTAGTACTTACATATTGTGAAGTTCATTCTGATGCATGAATTTAAAATTTAAAAATAAATCTCTATAGTACCTTATTTTATGATTCAAGCCGTGTAAAACCGATCATTATGTAGATAGGAACAACGATGTCACATGTGGTGTTCTATTTCATACACTTTGTATCTGTTATGCTAATAACAATAACCTATGTTCGTTGGTTAGATAATACACGTAGACTGTACCTCAACTTTGTAACTTTTACATCTTTAGACCTTACTTGATGTAAAGAGAAATTGAAATCTTTTATCTACAACGCCGATTATGTATAACATGTTATATCAATTTAAAATGATGTCGCTTGAATAATATTTTGTCTAAGAAAGATAAAATCTAGTTGACATACAAAATACTGTCCGATTCCCTCGACATTATCTGCGTTACTATCTTAATTGTTTATATAGCAAAGAGATTAATTAGGCAGCGTTTTCGACGAAAGCTCCCAGGCAGCTTGACTTCTTCCGACACTTCCAACAATAATCGTTATATTTTAACCTATTTACAAAAAGTATTAACTAATTATATACCTAAACCTTCCTCGTGAATCACTCTATTGATTAATGAAAACCAATGAAAAATAGCTCGGTAGTTATTCGAATTTATCACGAACAGGTAGACAGACGCGGGAGGACTAATATATATATATATGTCATAGAGGGAGCATCCAGCAGTCGGAGCATTCAGCAGTCGGAATTAACACATAAATAGTAACGCATATTTTATTACAGAATCTTACGAAAATTCGAATTACCATAGGTGTTTGCTGACAGCGCCATCTATTATTTTTTATGTTAATTAATACTGGCAATGTATTGTTAATGCACTTCTTGTATTGTTAATGCACTTCTATGTAATTATTCTTAATGTGGTTCATTCTAAATTATTGAGTAATTTAGGTTAGATTAAACTGTTCATAACTTCTAAGAATTCCACATGTTTATTCACATAAGCACTGATAGAAGTCACTTAATATACCGGTGTCACGCCACACTCGACGCGTGACACCATCTTAAGAAATAGTGGCGTCGTACGATAACATTTCTAACTTGATTTGATTCTTGATTTAAAGTAGACCTAAATTAGTGTCACGATAATTAAAATCGGACTTGTGAAATTGTAATAGAAATATTCTAGATTTAAGTAACATTTGGAACCTTTTGTTATTTATAAAGCCGGAAATACAGTCTATGTGCAGTCGAGATAGAATAGTAAACTTGCTATTTAAAATGAATAACAATGTAATTAAAACATATCGGCATTGTACTATGTTATTAGTATTACTTTGGAATTACTAGAATAATTGTCGATTCATGTAATTAAAACATATTGACATTGTACTATGTTATTAGTATTACTTTGGAATTACTAGAATAATTGTCGATTCATGTAATTAAAACATATTGACATTGTACTATGTTATTAGTATTACTTTGTAATTACTAGGATAATTGTCGATCTAAAATGAGTTTTATGGCAAATAAGGATTTGTAAATTACTTCGGTTGTTACAACGGTGAATTATTTTAAGATAATTAATGATAACGTAATTATTCAATGTATGTTGTTAAAATCGTTATTTATTTATAATTAGAATTATTAGCGAACATAAAGTGTAACTATGTACAAAATCTTAGAGTAAGTACTTCGTTAAACTAAGACTTCACTTGGGTTGTCGGTAGGTGAAGGAAAGCGATTCCTTTATAAGTGCTTGTACGAGGTTGTGCAGATTCATTATTCATTATTGTTTCGAGTTCGTGAGATCTATCGTTATTGTCGCTAAGTGATAATTATTGTCTCTGAGATTATTGTAAAAGTATTAAAGAACAAGAATAGAAGAAGTCGTCGTTTCATTTCATAGTGCCGTCGTGTTGTGAAAATACATACATGCAAATGGAGGACGATGCCATCCGTGTGCTCTGCTCTACAGGCTCTACCTTTATACTCTGACATATTATATATATATATATATATACTAGCGGACCGGGTGGACGTTGTCCTGCCTTGAAAACAAAAAAATCCTAAAAGTCGGCCGCAGCGCCACCTACCGGGTCCAATTGTGAATCTAAACCATTCTCGGATCCACTCGAACACGCACACAAAATTTCATCAAAATCGGTCCAGTCGTTTAGGAGGAGTTCAGTCACATACACACGCACACAAGAAATATATATATTAAGATATATATATATATATAATATGTGATACCAATGATATGGTGAAAATATATTAAAAAATCGAAACATTAGATAAAGCCATATTTAAACTATTGATATATTATAGTTTTCTTAAATGTTATAACTTCGATATAGTAATTATGTAAGTCATAGAATACAATGAGTTGCCTATATTCTCTCCAAAATGTAGAATACATAAAAAAAACACTGTAAACTTTAAGTTTTTTGTGTTAAATTATATGATTAAAAACGTGTAATTAAATATATTTCAATTATTTTTATAAATGTATGTTTATTTGTGCTCGCATCATTACTAAATTCTAATGCTTAGGCTCAATCGAACAAAATCATAAAGCATATCCTAAAGTAATATTTAGTCTTTGTTTCATCAAAATCGGTTCGCTTTATCAAAAGACATTGGTAATTCGAATAACAGCGCGAGTTAAGTACGCGAGAACAGTAGGTAAACGTATGCATTTCTGTCTGATTCTAGAACTTGGATATTTTGTAATATGTGCCATATCTTTTTCTTCTGTATATATCGTAAGATCGTAAATTTTACGTGTCTGTACTTTTCAAATTTTTGTCAAAAAAAAAACATTGAATGTAACTAAAAATATCTAAGTAATTATTTAACGTTTCATAAGTAATTATTTACGTTTCAATCATTTTTGTGTTCTAGACACTTGGTCTAAAAATATCACAATATTTTACTATTTATTTAGGTTTTAAGAAACTACGATTTTTTATAAGCACTACGCATTTAGCAATATGAAAAGTGGGGTAAGCGGTGTGGCGCTCATACGCGGGAGCGATGAAGTAAATAGATAACATTGTTTACAAAGATATATCGTAAACAAAGTATATGTTAACTTTCAATTTTTTCATTTTTTTCTTTGGTACATAAAATATATTGTTAAGATATTAAGTGACGGAGATGAAGTCGCGAGTATCAGCTAGTATTAAACAATAATATACAATGCGAAAGTTAGTTTGTTTTCACGCCTTAATAAATCAAACGATCGTCTTGAAATTTGGCATACACTTTACTGCAGAGTAAAGGACGTAGGGTGTTCCCGAGGGGCTGATTCAATTGATATTAGTAGCAAGCGAAAGCGGGAACAAAAACTAGTGTTTTTTAGAATTGGAATCCCTGCAACTATGCCATCTATCGATCTAACTATAGATAAAAACTACCTAAGTCACCCTCTATTAAAAAAAATCAAATCGGTCAAGCTGTCCAAAAAAATTGCGAACATATACACATCGGAATTGTATATAGAACTAGCGGGTACGGCGGACGTTGTCCTGCATTGATTATAAAAAAAACCCTAAAATTCAACCGTAACTAGGGGGTCCAATTGTGAATCTAAACCTTGAATCCACCTGAACACTCACAAACAATTTCATCAAAATCTGCTCAGCCGTTTAGGAGGAGTTCACTCACATACACACGTACAGAAGAATTATATATAAAGAAAGTCAGAACTAGAAAACAATAAAAGCGATGATAGTGGCCATTCTGTATGGAACTAGAATAGCACATACATTCTCACATCTAGAAATACTAGCAATACCTGAATAGGGTTGACTTCAGGCTACTTGTAAAACACTAAGCAAAATCTGAGTTCTTAAGGGTGCGTTTTTAACTACGTGAAGGGATCAGGGAGGGAGGGGGTCAATCTGAATCGCACTAAATCTCACGTGGGGGAGAGGGGTTTCGGCAAATATCACTTTCGGGCAAAGGATAGTGTACAAATGTGAGAAAATCAGATTAATTTAAAGGAAAACACGTATCGACAATAAAATATGTCGAAATCTGACACAATCTTTCTATACACATATTATAAAACAGAGTCTTATGCCACGTTTGTCTGTCTGTCTGTTCACGATAAACTCAAAAATTACTGAATGGATTTTTATGCGGTTTTCACCAGTAGATAAAGTGATTCATGAGGAATGTTTAGGTATATAATTTGTCAAGGTTTTTTTTTATTAGCAGGACGGGACAACGTCTGGCCGCCCGCTAGTTCTTCCATATATTTTAGTATTTCCCATGACGACGTGAATTAAGTACGAGAGAGAAGTAGATAAGTAAATGGACTTATTACATTCAGATGATTTTATTAGTCACTGTTTTTTTACATTAGGTTCCACGTGGACGGAGTCGCGGGCACAGCTAGTTTAATATACATTTATTAAATTGTTAAGAAACTACAAATTTCATAAGCTCTATCCGTTCAGCGATATGTATTTTTTCCCGATGAGAAATAATGGGGTAAGCGGTGTGATGCGCATGCGCAGAATAGGACAACAGAAGTCACGGGTATCAGCTAGTAAGTATAATATAACTCAACTTTCTGTATACGCGGGCTGATCGAATGCATGAATGTGGCTGACCATAACTAACACACTAGAAAACGTAAAAATGATGGAAATGTATTTTATTACTTATTCCACGACAACTGTAACAATTTTTTTCACAGATTTCTAAAAAGTACAGACACGTCAGTTTTATATTCTTATATATGTATAGTTATATGTTGTATATAATCTGTATATTATTTCAAATGTATATGTTGCATGAATTTAAATATTACACTATTATTTATCTACATAAAAACATTAATAAGTCCATATAAGATATCTGTCTGTCTAGATGTGTTAGTATCTACATTATAATATTATAAAGAGGAAACGTTGTATTTTTGTATGTTTATAACGAATAATCTCAAAAACTACTCGACGGATTTCAATAATTCATTCATCGTTAGAAAGCTACATTATCTTTGAGTAACATAGGTTATGTTTTTTATTAGAAAAAAATAGGGATCCCTACTAAAATTTCTATAATCTAATTCAAAGTATGAAAAATATTGCCATAAAATGACTTTCGTCGCATGGGCTGCGGAATCTATGAATGATAGAACAAAAATATGTTCTACAATATTAAAGGACATATTAATATGTATAACAAACCTCGCGGTACCATATGTCCAGCTATTGTGATTATGTCACTATAACTACATTTTTGAAAGAAATCCTAACAAAAACCATACCATGCATAAAAGACCATGTTATTCATGTCTTTATATTAATCCTTATCCAAATAAATTATTTTTAATTTAAGACTGTTTCAGTACCTGTAGATAACTTCTTGAATTATTAAAATCGGCCAATGCACTCAAAAGATATTACTAGTTTAAAATTGTCAATCTAAACAAAATATGCCGCTCACGTCGTTGCCGGGGTGTGGTATGTGCGTACGGGCTATGGGGTGAAGAAGGGGTTACGGGAGAGAGGCGCGCACATCTATAGCTTAGGTAACCGCGCGGCTTAATCGCGCAATATAATTCTAGCTCATAGTAACAGATCGGCATTCAGTTACAATCCACAAATTGATTATGTTCATCAGAACAACATCCAAATTAGGGCAATCAATAAGATTTATACTAAATGTTACGCTAAAAAATGGAGTGATGAAGCAAATGGTATGTGCTGCGCATCTGGAAAAGTACTTCTTCGTAATATTGAAGAACCACCAGAACCAATAAAAAGCCTTTTTGGCAAATAATCACAGATAATCCACTATTTTTTTGGAAAATGGCGTGTTTATTATGGCGTGTTTCACCAGTGTTTAGCTTAACTGTGACTTAATTTGGCAGATACAGTAAAGAGTAGTTCCTGCTAAGCTATCACGCACCAAAACAGATGAATTCACCGGGTAGTTTTTTCTATCTTATCTATTAGGTTAGCACAATCATCTACCTTCGAACAGAAGACATTTCATTCTGTAAGATTTTCGATTCTGGGTTGGATCGTAGGTACAAGATTTTCAAGACTATGATCCGTTTTAGCCAATCCACATATGTTTAACCCAAATGTTTAAAACAATTGTTCACCCGTGCGAAGACGGGACGGGCCGCTAGTCTATTTATAAGTTTCACTTCTATCGTGTGGTTATAAGAACATACATTCACTTATTTTCCTCTAATTAACATTGTTGCTAACGTGTAAATGATGAATCGATATTTTTAAACGATTCTCATTTGTATATTATTGAACCTTGCCAAAAACTGTGAATGGATCTATATCTATACATGTAAAAGATTTTTTTGCAAGTGTCTAGGAATAAGTAATAGAATACATTTTAATCATTTTTAGAAATGTCTGTCTGTCTGTTTGTACGAACACGCATCACTGTTAAAGTACGGAGTTCACAATAAGACCTCAAATCGTAAATCATATCCTCGGGAGTAACTTAATGTTTCATTAAAATCGGTCCACTCTATCAAAAGTTATTGTAGTTTTAATGACGACGCGGCGTTAGTACGAGAGAAAAGTAGACAAGTAAATGTGCTTAATACATTCAGATGACTTAATTTATCACTGTTTTTACATAAACTTCCACGCAGACAAAGTCGCGGGCACAGCTAGTATACTATATAATTATACTGTCCGTGTGTATGTGACTGAACTCTGCCTAGACGGCTCGACAGACTTTGTTGAAATTTTTTGTGTGTTTTCAGGTTGGTTCAAGAATGGCTGAGATTTACAATTGAACCTGTTAGGTGGCGTTGCGGTTGACTTTTAGGATTTTTTATTAACCACGTCCACCGCGCACGCTAGTATTTATGTTAATGGTTCCTTTTGAATTATCTTGAATTTCTGTCAATCGAAATCTACAGAATATAATCATTGTGTCCCGGTTTTAGTTCAAAATGTTGTGATATCTCGTTATTAGATGAGTGTCAAATTACATCGTTTATTCTATATATATATTTTAATTATAAATTTCTACCTTTCATGGGGTTTACTTTTTAAGAACTTTACTAGCTACATAAATATTATTATTTAAGTTCTTATTTCTATTAAAAATAGTATAGAGTAGGTATTAATTTGTTTCAGAACCGCTTTAAGTTATATGCTCCTTGAACTATAATGAGCATATGATGTTAAAAAATACGTAGAAATTTCGATTGACTATTTAGCATATTGGACTCAATCTAAGAAATCAATTGCTAAACATATTTAAAAGTATTTATTTTAAATAAAGCTCTTACTGAACCTCTATAAATTTTTAAACGTTCTTCAATATGTAACTCGTTTTATTTTCCATTCTACGTAAAACAAATTTCTATGTAAATTGTGTAGTCACAAGGAGATAGGTATTGCAATTTTTTCTAGCGTTTCCTATAAATTGTATGTTGTGTGAAAATAATGTGTTCTATACAAGTTATGTCCGTGGCTATGCTCGTATATGTTATTATTTATCGCTATTATTATTATCTTTTGTAATTACTCTCTGTTGTAATAATAAATGAGTAATGGAAAAAATTATATTGTGTAACCATTCTCCATGTGCAAATGATGCTGCAGTGGCCATCTAGTGTCGAATCCTAGTAAATTGGATAGCATGAACGTATTCTCATATGAACGACAGTGAGGTGGGTAAATTTTCATGTTGATCGGACAGATGGTGTTGGATTATACTAAACACATATATGTAATGTAATAACTGCAGTTATATATTTTTATACCTATATAAAATACCAGTGCACGTGTGGTCGTAATTGTTGTCCTTATAAACACTTACTTTCTTAAAAAGTTAGACCGATTCTGAAAACATTTCTTATAGAGATGGGGTCATCTGGTTGATTTTTAGCTATTGTCGCATTATTATTGTATTGTTGGACTCGATCACCGTTGTCGAGATTTACATTTTTCATTCAAATATTCGAAACTTCCCCGTACTTCTCATTTCTTTTTTATATTAATGGTTTTAAAATGTGTCAAAACAAAAAGAAACCAAATCATAATACTTTATTCATTTTAGGCCTCGAGAAGGCGCTTACGAAAGTCAAAGCTACCACCGGTACGGAAAAGCCACTCATCGAGAAGAACCGATAAGAAACTCGATCTGGTTTATCTTTCCAATTGCAGTTTATTGTTGCAGGACAACGTCTGCCTAAATAATCCTCTAGTGTATATAAATTACTATATGTCATACGTTATCTATACTAATATTATAAAGAGGTAAAGTTTGTGAGTTTGTGACGTTGTGAGGTTGTAGGGGGTATTCTCAGGAACTACTGGTCTGATTTGAAAAATTCTTTCAGTTTTATATAGCTCATTTATCGGGGAAGGTTATAGGCTATATATCATCACGCTAAGACGCATAGGAGCGGAGCACCAATAAAGAATGTTTCAAAATCGGGGTATTTTTTCCTCTTGAGAGATTCCGCTGCGTGTTAACGTTGACCCAAAGTAACTATTCCACGCGAACGAAGTCAAGGGCAGAGGCTAGTATACTATATACTAAAGTGATTATGCTCACTATATTTCCTTACATATATTATGCATAGCGATTGCACGACTGGGCATAGTTTTCTGTACTTATTCACGACTCAAACGAAGCTTAGACTAACTTTGATCCCTATCGAGAACTTTTTAGATTAATGTTATCAGTTAACTTGAAATGATTATCTACCATCGTTTACTATCAGTTCTAAATAGGGTTCCTTTCTATGGTCATACGTACGTAAGCAGTGGTTGGTATCTTAGGTCACGTCGTCATTAAGCTTCAGATGAAATTGTATTCAAACTCTAATACCTACAAAGTATAAGAAAAGATCTTAGCTATTTATACTTACTAATGACTGGTGAAGATTGCATCGAAAGGTCCGCCGAGAATGCTCCACCACATATCCTGTCGGTGCACAACGCTTGGGCTGGCTGTATCCGTCCAACATTGGCTGCACACGGGACAAGAAGCCAATCATTGGCACAATTATTTGGTCCAACCCCAGAACCGGTCATAGAGTTGACGGCACCGTTGCTGTTGCCGCTTAATGTGAACGATTTTGATCGATTGTTTACTGCAAAAGGTAAAAAGAAAGCGATAATCGATATTATTTTTTTGCAATTCTGTTTCAGCACTATTTCACTTAATGCTTAAGTGACGAGGTAACCAAAAGTCTAAATTAATATATGTTGATCTAATTATAGAGCGAGAACTGACTTAAGTGCAGTCGGAATAGATAGTTGATCACATTGTCTAACTCTTTTCCCCGATGTGCCAAATCAAATGCTGGGTACTGTAAATATTATTTGTGTACTATTCACCACTATCACCAATGTGTGATGAAGACAAACTTTTATTGTGCGGGTGTTCTCATAGTACGCAGTATGAAATTTACTGCAAATATAATTTTGTCGAATAATATTTTAAGCCGAATTTTTAAGTATAATATTTACAGATTTATTCCATACTTATGGCAATACTCTAGAACTCTCTTCGTGTCCAATGTTAAGACTTCTAGGAAGTAGATTCTATTGATCTTGATAATCGATTTGTTAGTCGGACTTTTAGTGTAGAGAGAAGAAGAGAGTTAAATAAAATCCAATATTTGTAAAAAGCAATAAGATTAGAAAAACAAGAAATACGCAGACTATGCTAAGTCAACCTGTGTCTGGACAAGCGGTGTATTGTATCCCACAGAAATTCCTCTCCATCCTGATACAAATGCCGTAATCCTGGTTGCTGAGCTGCAACCCGGATACTGGGTCGTAGTTGAATGAACGTACTTGTCCTGATACTCCGGTGTAGTATTGGAGGCAACCCTCATCAGCTAAACGAAAAATGTGAAATACGTAATGTTAATAGAGTGGAGATAACTCAATAGCATTCTATGAGGGAATCAACAAGTATTAGCTTTGTATTATAAACAGATGTCGCGTTAATAATTTTAAATCGCGTAGGAAATTTATGCTTGCATTTGATTGCATGGTCTTATTACGAGCATCACCATAGCGCAAACATGGAAGAATTGAAATATAGTTAAAGAGATGTTTCATATTATTAGATACGCTCACTGAGCGTCTTTTATCGTCTGTATCATGGTGAGTGTTCTGAAGAGCTGTTTGACCTCATTCCATCTTCTGCTTTCCACTATAGAACTACACGGAGGGGTACGCGTCTCCACAGTTTCACAATAGCAACCATCCCGGCAAGAACGAAGAAGTTCGAAAGCTCCTATTTTTGTCGTACTGTGAAGATGTGGAATCGTCTCCCAGCCAGTGTGTTCCCTTCCTCTTATGACATGGGGTCCTTCAAACGAGGCGTGAAGAAGCACTTTTGCAGGTCGGCATGATAGCGATGACTGCCATTGCTATTTAACATTGACAGTCGCCGCTGTTTATAGACTGTACTGTACTTTCCATCAGGTACAGTGCAGTCATTTTGCTGAACCAGTTAAAAACAAAAATTACAAAACTAACAGTAATTCCTCCGTTCAGAGTAACGCTACAAATAGCAAACTTCATTCTAATGCATCTGTCTAATTTAGAGTCAGCCTAACAAGTTATTGGTAGTTAGCAAGGTAACGATTAGGAAATATCACTTTTTTTATAGCCACATCAGGATCTTTCCATTTATAGTAAAATCGTAGGAGTTCTAGACCTCAAACCAAAGTTTTTGGTAGCAGCGTTCAAGTGAGTTGTTGTCTTTTAGAATATAGCTAGCTGCTAAATGAGCATTTCATGTATTCGTATTATTTGGACTTTGGTATATAAAAGCATACCTTTATATATACTGCTGCAAGGGATCTGTGTTACTTTCAATTTCCACAGTCTTTCAAAGGACATCCCGCTCGTCACGAAAGTTAATTTTACTGGGTTCGTAGTACCAATACCTGCGTCTATATACACTGTAGGAAAGGAAAGTTGAAATTAGTATTCTCATTCCTGAACACAACTTTATATGATAGGGAATAGAAGTGTACTCATGTCTTCCTTTATCTCCAGTGCGATGTCGGGTATTTTAAATATTTAACTTGGTTTGGCATCAATTAGATCTTACTGAGTAATCATAATTATTGTTGATTATAAGCTGTCACTCACGTTTTCCTTCATTCAAATGTATTTTTAATATCCTACGATCATCCTAACTATCCAATTCGTACAGAAAAGCCTAATGATGCGATTTTGGAGCGATCGTGGCTTAGTTGTTGGCGTATTCGGACACAGCGTTGAAGGACGTAGGTTCGTATCCTTGCAACTGAGCTTCCGGTGAAGGAAGATATCGTGATGAAACCATAGCACGGCAGCAGGGTTTTATTCTAAATCCGCTTGGCTAGCTACCACCTTCAAGTAAAAAATCTGTCGCCAGGCGCCTGTTGATGTGTTCCGTTAGCTGCCTTTGAGAGACAGTGTCCTCTAGGTTTGACGTGTTTACTATCTTCGACCACGTTGTCATTTAACATTACATGAGATTGTTAAACTCTAGAACCTATAAAGTTAATTTTTGAAAAATTCAAGAAAATTCTTCGTGTTCAATCCTATATTATCCTTAAAATCACATTGATTTACTAGTGTCCAAATGTAACATTTTCTACCGTAGAATATTATCAATGTTATTATATAGTAACTTTTGCACGCGGTTTCGCTAGCGTATATGTAGAGTTGATCGATCGCTCAAGACCAGTACTTTTTTTGGAATGAAAGGTACCTCATGTTCCTTTCTGTACTTATGATTACGTGTAAGCAAAATTTCATGATGATCAGTTAAATGGTTAAGGAGTGAAACTCAAAAAACAGCAACCTTGTGTAGTGGAAACTACATCGTGGATCAGTCTATTAAAAGACGTTGTCCCGCCCTGATTATAAAAAAATCCTTGACAAATTATATACTAAAACCTTCCTCATGAATCACTTTAACTACTGGTGAAAGCCGCATGAAAATCCGTTTAGTAGTTTTTGAGTTTATCCCGAACAGACAGACGGACAGACGCGGTAGGGAACTTTATTTTATACTATGTAATGATACTTTTAGAAATTATGTAAGTAAAAAATTGCACCACCGACTTTTGTGAAATTTTGTACACGGTAAGTTTATGTTATTTATTCCTCTATTGATGGGGTTTTTTTTATTAATTTAATTGTTTGCCTTCAAGAAAGAAAGGGATTTTTCATCTTATTGGAACTTTTTATATTACATTTGATATTATTGATAATTAAATATCAGTTATCACAATTAATTAATTCCATTTGTATCAATATCATTGTTTAGGAATTTATGTAGTTCTGGAATGCATACGAGGCCATAGTAGGATCCAGGGTAATGAAGCTGTTGATCTTCTTGCTAAAGAAGCTATTCAGACTGGATATTTTGATTACCTACTATAAAACCTATGTTCAGGATTTGTCCTTCCCAAATAAGACTAATTGTTGGAACTCAAACTGGAATGTGCCCAACCAAATTAAAGGCAAATCTTATGTGTCCATTCGGGATAAAATTCCTAGTAAGCCATGGCTTTAGAAATTTTGTGACTGTTGCAAGTTTGCTGCGTCTATTCTCTGTAGACTGAGGATCTATCTGTAGACGTGTGCTCTCCAGTTCATTTCGCAAAGCTCAGAATCAGGGACAACTCAATATGTGAATGTGGATTGGATGAAGGACTCTAGAACACATATTTTTTAATTTGCTCCAATTTAGTATTTTATTGTATAGTATTTTACCTAACAATATACTACGTCCGTCTGATTTTAACAAAGGCACAAAGGTGTGTATTTTTTCCTTTTATCAATACTCTGGCTAATTTTATGTGTTTTAAGAAAATTATACTTTAACTTAACAATAACTAACAATAATTATTATGTAAATATATAATATATTTAAGGCATGATGTCTGTGAGTGTTGTGTTTGCCTTGGTGTACCTATCTCAGTGGCCTAATTTTGAAATAATTAAATTATATAATAAAAATTTTATACTCCCTATAAAGTATTTGGCGAAGACGAAGTTGCGCGGGTCAGCTAGTATATTATAACTGTAAAGGTTCGTTGGTTTGAATATTTCGCCGTCAGTGATGCTCAAACGTAGTATAGTAAAATTTGACAAGCAAATCGATTCCTTCTTCAAACAAGACGGCACTAAAAACGGTCGAATAACAGCTAGTTTGTGAATGTGTATGTGTGTCAACGAAAGAAATTCAGTGAATGCTTGTATAAATAAAACTGTATTATTTTGTATGAATGATATTTAAAAAAAAACTCAACTGTGACTCCCTGAGTTACCACCGCAGATAGCAGGTACAGGATTCCCTCCGGATACAATGAACTGGTCTTGATTGCAAACGTGATTAGTTTGTTCCGGTCCAGCGATCGAGAAATGATTGAAATCTAGTCTTAAACAAAAATCATATAAATTCTACATAATTTCCTTCAATAACGTTACAAACTCATGATGAATAAATAAATAATCTTGTACTAGAAAATATATTTCCAGTTCGGCAAAAATCAATTTGAATCAGATCTCTTAAGCCTTAGGATGAAAAAATAGGTTCCACTTGGACATAGAAATGTATTCATATGTGACAGATAAAATATTTATATACCGAATTTTCTAAAAAAATGTTGTTTTGATATTGTTCTTAAGAACGTCTTTGAAGTTTAAGGAATTTGTAATACAAATGATAATTAAAGTTGTCAGAGCAGACTCCGTTTACGGTCAACAAATATTTATCCCCACCTCTATACAGGCAAAGTGGAATTGTATAAAATACACAAGAGTGGAGATCATTCTCAATCGGATAGCTGAACTGCTCGCTATTATGTAGAATAGTCGTTTGGTTTACCAAGTAAAAACTAAAAAGCGTAAAATTATGGCGTTCACTTGTGCAAAAGTTGCCTATATTGATGTCATCTATACTAATAATATACATATATATATATATATATATATATATATATATATATATATATATATATATATATATATAATATTATAAAGAGGTAAAGTTTGTGAGTTTGCGACGTTGTGACGTTGTAGGGGTTAATCTCTGGAACTACTCGTCATACAACATTTATCAAGGAAGGTTATAGGCTATATATCATCACGCTAAGACCAATAGGAGCGGAGCACCAATGAAGAATGTTTCAAAATCGGGGGTTTTTTTACCTCCTGAGAGCTTCCGCTGCGTGTTAGCGTTAGCCCAAAGTAACTATTCCACGCGAACGAAGTCGCGGGCAGAGGCTAGTCTAAGATAACAGTGAACTTGATTAAAATACCCTTTTTTCTAAACCTGTCTATAACATTTAATTGTTCTTTACAGTGTAAGTATAACAGCAACGGTTGAGATTTAACACTCAATAAGGAAAATTTATTTATTAGAAATTGTTAGTTAAGTGTTATACTGATATTTTTAATCCCACTTGTTATCCAATCATTTCCTAATAATTGTTTCAAAATTTTGTTCTAAATAAAACCTACTCTTAATTTTTACTACAGGTTAAATACCAACAAAAAATTGGGAACTGATGATTTAAATTTTAAAAATCGACTAACCTTATCTGACAAACATCAGGATGTGACTTAACAACGGTCAACTCACAGGAGCCGGTAGCGTCAAACATTGAAGGGTAACCGGAGTTAACAAAATATGTACCATTTTCTGATGTACTACTGCCGCATGAGGTCATAACTGTGAAAACAACAATTTAATAACGTTAGATAGTGGGTGAAATCCAATCGTTGGCGATCCTAAACTCACAAGCGGAACATATTGTTTAAGAGATTTGCGTTAGTGTGTATTCTACCTTTTATAAAATAGACTGTTCTACTTTTCACCAGCGCATCTCTTATCATTAGCAGAGAATTCATACTTTTATTTTAATGACCTACACCTACTGTCGATGCAGCCGATCTGGGTACAACCTCGAAATACTTAATAGTTATTAATATGTCAACACCACTGTATATACGTCGGTAGAACTTAGAACGCGAAACGTCAAATCGACGCCGGCGACTGGTGATAGGTTGCTTATTTCTTGTTGGTCACCGTTGTTCTTGGATTATACTGTGTTTATCACCAGACATAATGCCGACACTATACTGTGCTACAACTAAAAACGCAAAATTAAAAAAGTAGAAGATAACAACAACATGAACCAGTTTAGACACCTCATCATCTTCATTTATAAATAACAAGCTAGCGGCCAGAATTGGGTGGTAGAGCCACGCTGAAGCTATTACTGGTTTCAGCATGAATGGGCCGGCTCGTCCGCGGTCGTACCACCCGACCCACAGAAACATCGACGTGAAGTAACAGTGCTTGCATTGCTGGGTTTCGTTCGGTCAGTGAGAGCGCCGGAGGCCCACCTCCCCTCTACTCCCTTCCCCGCCCCTCCCCTATCCGCCCTTCCCCTTCCCCTCCACAATATACAGGCTGGTAACGCACTTGCGACTCCCCTGGTATTACTAGTGTCTATGGAAGGTGGTGATCACTTAACATCAGGTGACCCACCTGTTCGTTTGCTTTCTATGATATAAATAAATAAATCAGAATTTCTTTTGTTTCTTGAACTAGGGTATTTTACTGATTACCAATATTGAACCAATTTTTCAGCCGTTTACGACATTAGTTTTATCTATATGTATTACTAGTGGGCCCGGCAGACGTTGTCCCGCCCTGATTATAAAAAAATCCTGGATAAATTATATACCAAAACGTTCCTCGTGAATCACTTTATCCACTGGTAAAAACCGCATAAAGATCCGTTTAGTAGTTTTTGAGTTTATCGCGAACAGACAGACAGACAGACGCGGTAGGGGACTTTGTTTTATACTATGTAATGATTGTATTTATAAGGAGTAGAATGTCGTAACCAGGCATAAGCGTAATACTCATCCATTCCTGTGCCATTTATGATGGAAATGGAGACTGAATAAGGGTACTCACAGATACAACAAAGGCCGAAACCATTAGCGCAGTATCCGTTCGCAGAACCACCTCTTGAAGTACATTCGCGAGCAGTCATGCAAGTGCCGTTGTCGCCGGACGCTCCAGCGCATGCTCCGTTCGGAAATGTTACCACGGTGAATAACGAGAGAACTGTTTAATGTATAGAACAAAAATAAAGCCATTAACTATGTGAAAAATGGTAAAAATATGTATGAAGAAAAGATAAAGTTAAGTTTCTTGTCAGTTCTTTTTGATAACTGGATTATTTTCCGAACCGGTAGTTTTGACGTTCATAAGCGCCTTCTTAGGCACTAAATTGAATAAATTATTTTTGATTGGTTTAATTGTTACTATAGTTCCATAATGATGGTTCACCAAAAGCTTAAACACTTTAAGGTTTCGAACCAATGCAGTGTTCAAATACACTATTCGATCCTATTAAGTCATCATTTCTTAATAAAAATAACACTGGCATGTAATACTCACAGCGGCTTTCCTTTTGAGCGTTAGGCCAGAACGTTGGATCCATTTTGTGGTAAATTGAATAATCTTTGAAGCGTTTATACCTATCCTGAAACAACGTCTCGCGCAACATGCCTCGTCCGCTTTTTGATTTTTGATCAACATTTTCACATGAATATATTTTCAAAACTATCAATGTTAACATAGAAAAGAGAATTATTTTCATATTTGAATTAATAAAGATTATAGTTCGAATTTTGATTACTTTTTTATAATGTTTCGACTACAAGATAACAAAGCGTTTGGGTTTATGAGTTATATGTTATGTCGTCATTTTTATATATAATATTGCGACAGGAAGGTGAACAATGGTAGCGAGTTTCTCCTGTCATTATATAGTTGTGACAATGAGTGGTTATGTTGTTAATTTCTTTCAGTTTAACACGCATGGGGTTTAACGATACGTAACGCATCTCTCTGTTATTATGTTTCGTAAACACTACAGCTTACCCTTCTTTCAAATGGTCATTTATATTACAAATATATGGTAAATAACAATGTCAATATACCAAATGCAGTTATATGTGTGTTCGTAATCGTCCTCGTAGTAAACGGCTAGACATACTTGTATGATTATTTTTTTGTAGTTATGGAGTTACCTAGATAGTAAGTATATTTAGACTGGGTATATGAAGCTGTTGTGGAGATTTTTTTAAAAATAATTGTCCCCAACATTTTTTTATTACATTCTTTTTTGAGTTTTTGTTTTTCGTTTTCGTGGCATGCGGCGGTTGGCTGTCAGCGAGCGATATGGTGCAAGTAGCACCCGAAGCAACCATGCCCGGTGAGTACCTGCACCATCCTGAACGTCAGGGAGCCCCGCTCCCTCTTGCACCACTCCGGCAGGACCGGACGGACGGCGTCTATCGTGTATCGTCCATACCGCGCGCCTCCTCCATCTTCCTCCATCACGTCATTGCGTCCTCCCTCCCCACCCGCCGTCTTTCTTCAATCTCCCTGGGAGCCGGAGGCTCCCCGATACTCCTCCTTGCCGCCGTGAACTCGTACAGGGCGGCAAGAACTTCCGCCACCAGCTCCCAGCGCAGGGAGCCAGCGAACGCAAAGGCCGCCACGGAGGCCATGGTGTGGTACTCCCTGATAGCCCTCAGTGCCACTATGTACTGCGCAGCGCACAACGCCCGCACATTAGCAGCACAGAGGGCGTCGGCCCACACCGGGGCCCCATAGACAGCCATCGCCCGCACGACTACGTTAGAGAGCAGCTACTTCATTTGGGTCCCCACTCTGATTCGGGCGCCCTCCACCATTATGTGGAGTCCAGATGGTGGCCCTCGCCAAGACCCGTGAAATAGTAGGGCCTCGGTCTTTTCGAAGGCCACTCTGAGGCCCAAACGCCGAATACGCCCGACCACGAGGGTTGTGGCTATCGTGGCCAGGCAATCCACCTCCTGCTAACTTCCCCCCGAGCTACGACTAGGGTGTCATCCGCGTAACAAATTATGCGCGCTCCGAACGAGAGCACGCCGCGAAGCACCCAGTCGTAGCCCATGTTCCACAGGAGTGGGCCCAAGGCCGACCCCTGTGGAACCCTCCGCCACGTGACTCGTCGGACTATACGACCGTCGCTATCTATGTAGGCGACATCCCAATCGACCAAGTACCAAGTACGCCTTCAACAGCCGCCGCAGATACGGAGGCACCCCGAAATACCGGAGTGAATGAATAACTGAATGAATGAATTAATTAATTCTTTATTGCACTTTTGATTTGTACACTGGCGAGCTTAATGCCATGGGGCATTTTCTTCCAGCTAACCAGCGGTATTGATGTTAAACAAAAACTTTTGTAGGTAGTGCCTATATAAACAAAATAGAAGAAAATGGATAAATAAATATATAGATACATGTATACAATATTATAATAAAATAAATATATATATATATATATATATATATATATATATATATATATAACATAAATGTACATACATACATAATTACTTACATACATATGTACAAATATATAACAATGACAAATATAGTAATAAAAATGTATACACACAGCAAAAGTTAATTATAAATACAAACTGTAAAAACACGAACCCTCTGCCTCCTTTTTTTCGAATAAATAGTGGTGTAATTGAGTTTTAAACTTATTGATAGTTTCGACATCTTGAAGTCGACGCGGTAATGTATTCCATAATCGTATGGCAGTTATTGTGAATGAGTTTGAATATAAATTAGATCTGTGCTGAGGTATCTCCAGAGTTTTTGTGTATGCCGAACGAAGATCGCGACCGTGAGCCGTTAGCAAAATGAATCGGAGTGCCTCCCATATTACACTGTGCGGCATGCTGTTGATGACGTTGGCGATGTCCAAGGACACCGCCATAAGTCTCTTCCCGTGGGAGGTCGCCTCTATAGACAGTGACTTAAGGAGAGACAGGGCGTATACTGTTGAACGCCCCGCCCGGAAGCCGAACTGCGCGTCCGCCACGTTCGGCCTAACTTCCTCTAGGTGTTAGACGACCCGGAATACAACAACTCTCTCCAGGACCTTCCCGAATTCGGACAGCACCAAGGCCCGATACGTGGACGCGCAGTCCAGGGGCGGCCCGCCTTTGCCAGCAGGCAAGGTACCGGAGGGTAGGGGAACAACTCTCCCACGACCCTCGCCACCACCTCCGGCCGGAGGGTATCCGTCTCCAGGGGCGCCCACGACAGCTTCTTTCTCACCATCTGATATACATTTTTACAAAACATAGATAGTTACATTCGTTTTTAGTTACATATTGATCTACCCTATAATAAGCCTTTAGAAATCAAACCCGCTTGACATGGTGCTTGAACTTGAATCGGTATTGTGCTTTGGGACTTTGTTATAAAACCTAACACTAAAAAAAAAAACTGTTTTTGGTCATAGTGAGACTGAAACATGGAATGACGTCTGGCGGGATGTTCGCCCCTTACGATCTGTCTGGATGATGAAATATAGTTTTGTAATAGTTGTCTGAATAAGATATCAAAAAAATCGAGCATTTAGAAATAAGCTAAATGCATTCATTTTTTTGTCTGTTTTAAACCGTCTGGCAGAAGTTGTGCCCCTGGTTAGGTGTCTGGCAACACTGATTCCTGTCATAGAATTATATTATACACATAATATTGTTACGGCCTATGCCGTAACGCGAACTGCAAACAGCGCTCACCCCCCACGCCTGCACGCGCCTTGAGAAGTGAGGACACCCCGCGAACCCCGAACGCGTCGACTCACCCCGATCACCCACACCGAAACATAACCCTCGCGTGCACGCCCCGTTGGACACTCGGACTTTAGCTAGCAAACTGTCGACTCGTTGTCAATTATACTCGCATTATACATGAAAAGATTTTTACTTATACTCTTATACTATAGTAACCAACAAGCACATATATAACTATAGTCGACGCGTTTTAAACTGAGTCATTGGGCAGTAATGTCACTGACAGTAGGAATGTGCACGCAATGCAACCCGTTATCGTTACTTAGCTACGTGCACACGCGGGGTCGATGCGTCATCGTGACCTTCATTAGCACTCTGACTCCTGATTGATCGTTACGAGTAAGGGTTGTTGTTTTTCTATAAATATAAGATTTTTTGTTATGACGCTCATTACATTACTTACGCTTCATTACGCAATACGCACAATGGAGAATTTGTTTTCTAACATATTATCGATATGCACCTCTACAATTCTTATGCACATCACTACAAATCTCCATAAGACCTGTAAGTGCGAGCGAAACGGTCGGATAAATATGATTTATGACCCGAAGCCTCAGTTCATAATGCGTCGACTATACCAGAGCTATCGAAGCGCAACCAATATATAAAAATCAGCTATTTAAAAATAAGTAAAGTATCGCCTATTTTTAGCCATCTCTGACTCCTGATATCTATACATCGCCCCCAGTCTCGAACTCTCTGAGTGCGAAAGCGTTATAAGTACATACACACATCAAAGAAGTCTAAGCAACATGCGTGATATTACAAATTTTACCATTTATATTAATTAATTTCTAAGTATTTACTCAAACAAAGTGCGTAGGTAAGTAAACTTTTTTGTTATTGATGACATACTGGCTGGTTGTAAAAAAAAATTTGATTATGTTTTGTTTTTTCATAAAATTCAAATGACTGCGAATTTGTTTGAATTTAAGTGCGTTTTAATTGCTACGTTTAGTCTTGATTTTATAATTTTACCAACCATTTAAATAAAGTTAGCGACAAAATTGAATTGTTAGATATTCTTTACGTCATGAAGCGACGTCATTTGATGGCAGATGAAATGCAAAGAGCTGTAGGGATGTTGCAAGCGGAAAGTAATCAATCTCAGGTATCTCGACATTTTGGCATTCATAGAAGTGTTATTTGTCGTCTTTGGCAGCGCTACAATAATACAGGAGAACCCGCTGAACAGCATCCAGGCCGTAAAAGGAGTACAACCACTCGGCAAGATCGGTACATACAACTGACTGCAAGACGCCAGCCGATGTTAACCGCTCGAGAGATAAGTTTGAGGCTACAAATTTCAAGTGGTGTTGATGTACGTCCTCAAACTGTGCGAAATCGACTGCATGAGTACGGCCTACGAGCTCGACACCCAATCAGGTGCCCACCGATACGTCACGGGAATCGCGCTCGTCGATATGAATGGTGTAGAGAAGGCATAACATGGACCCAGGAACAATGGGATAAAATTATGTTTTCCGATGAGTCGCGATTCGGGTTTAAGCCTGATACAAGAAGGGTATGAGTGTATCGTCGGCCCGGAAATACTGAAAGGCTCACGTGCGTTCAGGAAGTTCATCCATACAGCGCTCAAAAGTTATGTTATGGGCGGGTATTATGAAGAACAGGCGAACTGAGCTCGTTTTTGTAAATGGAAACATGAATGCTGAAAATTACATTGAGGATATTCTCAGACCTTACGTCTACCCATTTGCACAAACCTTTGGCTCCGATTTTAGGTTAATGCATGACAATGCGCGTTCACATACAGCTCGGCGAACCAGTGAATACTTTGCAACGGAGAACATCCGGGTATTGCCCTGGCCTGCACAATCGCCAGATCTCAACCCCATCGAGCACGCATGGGACATGCTCCAGAGACGTGTTTTGAAGGACTTGGATAGAGCGACAACAACCTAACAGCTGAAGGATTTGCTACAATTCCATTGGGAGCGAATACCGCAAGATAACATAAACAGTCTCATTAATTCAATGAATAATCGTTGCCGACAAGTTCTGAATAGCAGAGGAGCCCATACTTTGTATTAAATTGTTCTATTCTTTCACAATAAATACAGTTTCTTTAGAAATTTCATTTTGTAAGAAAAAAGTTTAGTTTCTTATGTATCTTAGTTTCTACAGTATATTCTAATATTGTTCATTTCTGTTATTAAAAGAAATTATAAAGACAACAGCTGTTATTTTTACATCATAGAACCCTAAAGATATTATTTTAAAAATAAAATACAACGTTATAATGTGAAGAACCATCCTAAAATTTAAATTAGTACATGTTGCTTAGACTTTTTTGATGAGTGTAAAAGAATACTCACTTCATCCATTTAAAAATAAGATAGGTCTGGCAGCTCTGGGATCTTGGTCTATATAGATTTAATAGTAATATTTAGGGGTTGAAGAAATTGAATACTAATAGTGTTCACATCCATTAATATATTTCTGAATAAACATAGATTACTAATAACATTTAGATGTTGGATTTCTCAGTACAAGTGTTACATTATTTATTATATTTGCATGACGACTAGTAAATTACATAATGACAAGTACCAGTTCTTACTACTAATATCTACATTAATACATGGTTTTAAGATCTAAGCAGATTCTATTCCGGCAGGACAATTGAAAATTAATATAAAGTACATATATATAAATTAAACTACAAATTTAAAAAAAAAAAATTAATATAGTAAATCCAAGGCCGTAACAAGGTATATATTAGAGCTAGAAAAATAAATAAAATAAAGGTACACATTATTAATTTCCAATTATTTAATATGGTTTTTAGAGTGAGACGAACGCGTTCACTCTTCAAAATTACGCTTTCGAATAAACATATAATACTAGCTTCTGCCCGCGACTTTGCTCGCGTGGAATAGTTACTTTGGGCTAACGCTAACTTTGACCCGCGTCTTCGTTTACGTAGATAGTGAAAATAATTTAAAGTAATACGTACGTTTACCCCGATTTTTGAAACACTCTTCATTGGTGCTTCGCTCATATTGGTCTTAGTGATATCGTGATAGTCATATTGTGATTATAAACACTATGGATTTCCTCGATAAATGATCTATTTAACACTAAAAGAATTTTTCAAATCGGGGACCAGTAGTTCCTAAGCTTAGCGCGTTCAAGCAAAATAACTCTTCTGCTTTATAATATTAGTAGAGAAGTATAGATATGTAAATACGCTTGTTGGTATATATTTCATAAGCCCCAACACTGTTTAACCATCGCTATAAAAGTTGAAAAATGTAATTATTAATGTAAAGTTTTTTTGCGATCTATTAAGTTTTATATTGTAATTTAGTGTGGACAAAGTCGCAGGAGGTCGCTAGTGCTATTGCATAATAGTTAAATAAGACTTATAGAAGTAACTGCCAAAGGATAAAAAGCCGTTTTATCATAAAAAAAATTTAAAAATGTGATTTGTTTTCAAAACCTCTCTGGTGTACAAAATCGATGAAGTCACAAATATTTAAAAAAGCGAATTACAATTCAATCGACTGAGATCATAGAATAATATAACAGTACTGACAAATAAAACTGTCCCATTCTATATTACGTTATAAATAATACCTAACATTTAGTGGCATTTACTGACATTATTAACATTTATTGAAATGCAAGGACATACCTACTGAATTTTACATAAATGTCTCGATCTAAGAACTCTTTCTCTACTTAGTATTAGTTTTTTTTTCCTTTTCGCTATTATCTCTACCGGTACACATATCACGATAAACAAATAAGTTACAAATTATTAATTATATAGAACACTCAATAAAATATTTTATAAAAACTAGGATGAGATACTACAATACAAACGCTTTATATATAAAAACATACAGATATTGATATAAATATATTTATATAAATATATATTATTCCTTTTAGATCAATTGCAGATCATTCGAAGACACTGTACTACATTTTATACACTGAATTAAAGAGATCTACTGTAATACAATTCTACAATTAATAATTTCACAAATACCTGGTTAATTATGTATTATTAAAGCATTACATATACTATTAAAACTAAATATGTTAATAGCATATTATAGTATAATTCTATAAACATCAGCTTACTATGACAAATTTCTGAATAGTATGTATAATATAATATTATAACCGTCTATGAATATAATTGAAGGAAAACGTACTCAATACCTACTCTATATATTTCGACTAATATATAAAAAAATGTCTATAAAAATTAATACGTTTATTATAATATTTTACAGAATAGTACATACACAAAACATGTGTGTTGTTGAAAATACTTAAGCTCTAAATTTCAAGAAATGTTTCTATTGTAAATTAAATTACATCTCGAAATGTCTTAAGTCTAAATTGTAAAGTGAACTGTAATATTCATTGTTACACGATATAATGTAACAAAATAAGAGATCTACATGACTTACAACTAATTACCTATCACCTACAAATATTAGCTTACAATTTTTAATATTCAGTATTATGTATTCAGAATAATATTTTTATAAATAATGTTATGTTGACTGACCACCTTATTTATGAAACTACTAAGAAACATGATACAATTAATTTAAATGATTGTTAATTTGCCTCTCTACTTATTTGCTTATATTTTTCCTATGTATACGAAACAATTAAATATACATTAAATACCTTTCATAATTATTTAAAATATCCTACTGTAAATCTTATAGAAATAAATATGCAACTATTTACGAGAGAAATTAGTATTGTGCAAATAATTCTAATCCTAGTTAATTAGTGCGTAAATTACTTATTATGTATATTTCCTAGGAATGATATATAGTTAATACCTGAATTTATATGAATTTAATACAACGATATGGGTGTCACGGTGTATTATATTATTTTAAATTAACAGTTCCTTATTACTTCTTTGCTTGTGTCATGAATTTAATCATCTAGTTTCTTGTTTTTTTTTTTGAGATAAAT